>NW_010585441.1:53968-65292 GCF_000705375.1 Tinamus guttatus | reverse complement strand
AGTTTAATGAGAACAGCATCCAACTACAATTCTTTAGCTCAAAAATGACCCGATCCCTTAGAAAGAAACATGAATAGTAAGCCACCAAAAGCAAATGTGGCAACAGACTTGCTATAAAATATGTTATTTTTGCAATCAACTTTCACGTTTTCATTTCAGCACCCTGGACTCACTGTCTTAACTTACAATCTTAACTTACAATCAGCTTTCTGATAGCAAAAAGCTCTTCACTGGGGCACTGCCTTACAGTCAGTTGCCTATTAGTCCAGGGTACTCCACATCATCAGTGGAAAATGAGCTATTCCTTGCTGAGAGCATAAAAGATGGGATTTTTTGCCAGAGTTCAAATACTTCAGTCTATCAGATTCTCCATGAAAAAGAGCAGCAAGCCAGCACACATTCATACAGGAAAGTGCTTCTTAAGCTCCCATTAATCAGGAAGCATAACCCTTGGCTTCGATTTCAAAGCTGTTAAGATATGGTTTGACTTCAGTCTTGAAATATTTCTCCATTCACTTCTAGATTCAAGAGATGAGGTGGAAAAAACAAATCATTTACATTCCCAGAAAAAAAGTTGTATAAAAGCCAAGCTAAGGAGAGTGTGTATGAAAACCCACGGACAGAAGAATTAACAACCCCTCTAAAAACCATCAAAAAGTCTTATGTAAACAAATAAACTTTTAAGTTCTTCACAGATTATCATCTAATGATCCAACTGTCATGTTTATCTTATTCTCATCAAATCATGAAAATGAAAGAGTTCAGGAAAAAAAATAAAGTCTTTTAAATGCCAAGATTTACCTCTAAGAACACCGAAGATGGATGACACTTAGCACTAGTAACCCTTTCTAGTACATGGCAAGCAGCTGGAGACAAACCCATACATCTATCCTTACACAGCTTTCCTCTCTTAACTGTTTTTCCATTGAAAAACTGAAAGTGAATTCCTAATGTTTCAGCATCCTGTTCTTTTAGAACATGTGCAAATCACTTAAACATTTAACACAGTACTTCAACTTGGCACTCCTGGACCACAACACATTTATTAAACCAACACTCATTTGACAACAAAGAGATAGAGGCTATGGGGATGCCCATTTGCTCTTCATATTGAAAAAAATATTAGCCAAGTTTTCTTTTCATCTTCCCTTTCTATATGGAAATGAAATGGGGGGATTCAGCAGGCCAGTCTCAAGGCCCCTTAGCAGTGCATAATTAGATGCAACACTGAGACTCGCTGAGTAAATGGTAGCAAAGCTCTGGGTAGAGTTTTCATGAATCTCACCACAACGCAGTGATTTTTGCCAAAAAGAAAATCAATCACTTTTTCACACTGAAAAATGCAGCAAGTTAAAAGTGTCAGAGCATTTGTTGCATATATCCCTTACACAATAACTTCTGTGTAAACAAGCCTCAAAGTGGAACATGAGAAGCCACCCCAGCCCCTTTCTGAATCATCAGACTATTTCTCTGTTTTAATGGCTTAATTACCACATATTAAAATGATGACCTTCTAAAGGCCCCTAAAACACCTGAAGGGTGACTGCTGCCTTCATACCCACTAAGAGACCCTTTTTCAAGAGCTGTTCTTAACGAACAAAGCTCTTACCCTTCATTGCCTCCCAATAGCTAACCAAAATCTCAAACCATATACACTTGTTTTTAGCATAATTTTTATCCTATCACTTTGGGAAACACTGATGGCATTTTCATTTAAATCTCCACCTTATATTTTTTCATTAAAAAAAATCCTTTACAAGTTAGCAAAGATCTGCATTAGAGATCCTATTTTAACAATAATACCACTTGTGGATAAAAAACAAGAGTGGAAGGCTTGTGTCCTCACTTCTTGTCAGTCCAGCATCATGTTCTCCTGCTGCAAAAGTAACATACCATTTGACCAGTGCTTTCAGTTATTTCTGCTGCTGTCAGTAGATATTACAGATGTTCACATTCCTCCCAAGTACTACAGTTCTTTCAAATGAAAAATCTGCAGTCGCAGAACAGAAGCAAAGGACACATACACAGTACTTCCTATTCCCACAAAGATCCCCGGTACCTTACCTAGAACTCTGACTTAACAGGATCAAAAAGTGCTCCTTTTATTTTTTGTAATTAAAATAATTTTAAAGATTGGCTTGACTAGCTGGGAAAAAGTAGCTCTAATAATTTTTCATAAACTTCTTCCTGCTAGACATCATTTTCTAACACCCCGAGGGAAAAATTCAAATATTACGCTTTGCCAATTTAATTGATAATACTAAGAGATTATAACCTGAAGAAGAGATGCCCAAAAGTTACGGAGAATACTTTTCAAAGAGAAGTCCTGCTGCCTTAATTACCCAACTACATTCTTTCACAGAACATCACCAGTTTAACCAGACCCAACAAGAACTATTTTGGAACTGCCCTACCTCACAGCAGGACATCATACATATTTCATGTGTATATATAAAAATGAGCAAAATACACACATAAACTACATATAAGTACATAAAGCACACAGTATGTTTGTTACAATAAGCCCAAAAAAAAAAAAAAAAAAAAACTGTACTCTGCATTTGCCAAAATGCTCTTTTGGATCTCCTCTCTTTTTGGAAATTTTCTATCAGACCCATATTTGCCAAGAGGGGCTTTATAACTGGAGACAGAACTCCTAAAAACACTTTGGTCTCAGGTCAAATCTCATTTCACTGCATTAATCCCATTTATGAAGCAGACTTCATATTTACTGCTGGACCATCAATGATTTTGCTAGTGAGCACAATTTACTGGGCAATAAACACCAAATAGAAAATTATTATTTTGCCTTACTGTGCTCTTCATCGTGGCAAAGGTTCCTAGTTAGATGGCTCCAGTACTGGAGTTCGGGCTAGTCAGATTTGCTGCAGCTTAAACTCTTCGTCCATCGCTAGACGCTGAATTGGAGACACTTAGTTTTTATCAGAAGAGGTTATTACCTTAGTTTACTTAGTGAGGAAAAACACAAACAAAAAACACACACCAAGCGCAGACAGCTGAGTTAATTTGCATGAAATAAACAGCGCAGAACTGCCTTCATAAACAAACCTACTTTGTATTTACCACAGGGTAAGAGCACATAAAGAGTTGCTAGGGAATAGGAAATGTGGCAAGTTCACAGCTTTTATTAATTGCCCAGCACAAATACACTTCTCACATGCTCCAGCACTTAACGTTCTGGGCTGTCCCACACTGGTCTCAATGCTACTAGAGAAGATCAGGGGCAAACACTTTTTCTCATATCTGTTGTTTGAGGCCTGAATCCTCAATCTGTTTTTTTTTTTTTTTGAACACATTTGTCCTCAAGAGCTGCTCACTTATCTTAAGACCTCCTTGATGGTGAGGAGAAGAGAGCGCAAATGTAGCTGTGACAAAGTCTCACTGTTAATATAATTTGAAAATAAAGTTTGAAATAAAATAATAAAATCAGTTTGAAAATAAAACATAGCAGCAGTTGTTCCTTTGAAGTGTTTTTATTTGTCCTGAATCTCCACTCAAATCTTTGGGATTTTCAGCTATTTTCACATGTAAAGCTAAATAGTAAATGAAGCTTTACTTAAAATAGGCAAAATTGAAAGAATTGATACTTTTTTTTTCTGGTTTGGCACTGTATTTAGTATACTAGATAGTCTGGAAGAGAGAAAGCTACAGTAGTATTTTTAAATACACTTAGCAATACATTTGTCAGTGATAATCAGTAAATTTGAAAATATCAGATCATAAGTAGACACATGAGCACAGACGTGAATTTTTTTTCCCTTCTACAAAAGAGGGATGCAAGCAAACATCAGGGAAAAGCAGCAGAGAAAGAGATCCCACAAATTTGTGAGTTTAGCTCTCAAGGATGTATGCACTTTTGATATGACTTGATATCAACTGATGCCTCAGCAATGCCTGAGCCCCCCCAGCTTCCAGAGGTGCTGGTGCACTGATGATGCCAGGATCCTGCTCTTTCTGAACTCTGCAACAGAAGAGCTTGGGAAGCCACGATCCTCGCAGGCTGGGGCCCCCATGAATGTTAGAACCCTCAAACTTTGGAAAGGCGGGAGTAAAAACAGACACCACCTTATCCATACAGGAGAAGAGCTAGGTTTTTCTAAGTTTTCAAAAACATAATCATAAGGCCATTTATTTTCCAAAAGCAAAGTTTGGCTAATAATCCACTTCAAAACTTGGTTCAACACTGACAGTCTAACTGATAAATTAGAGACTGCAAGCCTTTTGCCCTACAGAAAGCCTTTTCCTTTCCAAAACTTGCCATAACCTCTCAGCTAGGCAACAGCCTGAATAGATCTAAACTCTAATCAAAGAGCATGAGAAACAACAGGAGGGTCACAAGGAGGGAAATCCTTAAACACACCAGGCTATTCAAGATGCAGCAGAGCTGACATCAAAAGCAGAGTCATTCGACTAACGTTGTCACTCAGGCCCATGCAGTATCATATTCTTCTAAAATTATTAGGTTTTGTATCCCTTATATCCTTATATCAGGTGTTCAGATACAAGACGGCAAGAGATAAATAAGTGAATGCCTTACACAAAAGACGAGAAGAACTTCCACATTTCACCTACTCTGGATATAAACTAGCTTCAAACTAATTCACTCTTCTTGATTTAAAAGTCTTGATTGTATTTTCATTTTAAATTAAAAAGTTCTTTTAATTTTTTGCTTTTTATTATAATCATCCATGGCATTTTTCAGATTCTCTATTTGGTCTACGTAATAACTACCACAGAATTTTATACATATATATATATAAATATATATAAACACATTTAAAAAATGCATTTTTTAAAATACAGATGAATTGTTGCAAAAAGTAAACAATGCAACAGCTTTTTATAACACCACCATGACTGTCTTCCCAGGCACCTGTGAAATGAGATCAAGACAAAATTGTAGACAAATTCATCGGAAGTTGAATTTTCCAACAGTGGATAATACTCCATCCAAAATACAAAAGAAGCAAAAGCAGTGCACAATCTGCTAGCTTGCGGTACTGCTTCAGAAAATGATCCCCATCATTTTTAATCAAACAAAAGCTAAAGTAACCTTTGAATGCATCTGTAACTTCCTCGGCAATTGAGGTAAAGAAATGACATAATAAAAGTTTTCATTCCCACAGTTTTGCTTTTTGCTTTAGACTAAGCAAAGTCTAGGCAGGCAAAAAAATATCATGCAATAATATCAAAGAATATTAAAAAATCCAGCAAGACTCCATTATCCTCAAAAGTGTCTGAATCAAGTCCAGAATGAATAAAATAGAGATAGAAAAACGTGTGAAATACTATTTAAATGGGGTTCAACCAGCATAACTCATCTGAAGCAGTCTAAAGGATGAAAAAGCATCAACACAGAAATGATTTGTCAGAGGTACTTTAAAATAATCTGTTAAATAAAAGCTTTGAAAATGTATTCCCCCGAGGAACAGCAGCGTGCTATTTCAAGAAGTTTTTGTGTTCTGTGGTTTGGAGCTGTGTACCTTGCGTGCTCTCCTCAGGATCTGTTAAGACATGTCCATAAAAAGAACTTGGACCATTATATGGTAATTTAAACATAAATTTCTTGAGAATTTTTGCTCACTACAGAAAGATCCCCCACAAACAAAGGAAAAGATCATTAAGATTGTTATCCATCACAGGTACCTTAAAGAAACAGGCAGCCTAGCCTACCTCCACTCTACAAGCAGCACACAAAGAGGGACTCCCAAAATTACTTGTGCTAGAAAACAGAAAAAGAAATAATACACTTAAGACTTGAAAAGAAACTATCAATATCTGGACTTTCACATCTTTTGCAGACCCAGTTTCAGTGGAGAGCCTCCATGCTTGGCCCTGCTTTATCCCAACTATCTCAGAGCAAAAACGGCCCAGTCCTCCTCCATCCCCTCTTTATCTCCCAATGGCTCAAATATCTCCCAAGGTGCAAACAGCAGCAGTCAAAGCTAGGAAAACAGGAAGCAGTCCTGCCTTGGTTCACATTCTGCTCAAAGTAAGCCCTATAGGGTAAGAAGTGCGTTGAGCTTTTTCCATCTTCCTAGGATACAAGTTTAGATTCTGCAGCTATGAATAGCAACCATCAAAACATATTTTCAGTATAATAAGTTCTAGGATTCTTTTGAAAGTGAACGTACACACGTACACCTTTTGTAGCCCTGCTATTGACAGATATGTTATCACAAATCACTCGTAATCAAATAAATCACTTTCATCAGTGTTTAAAGAAAAAAAAAACAGCCTTTTTAGAGCAAACAGGAACATTTAGGCAAATGATGTTGAAAACAGCAGATTACAGCACATTCTAGTCACTTTTAATAGGCGATTCCACAGCTTAGGATCTAAAATTTTAAAAATGCCATGATTATCCAGCCACCAAATCCTTCCTTCAGAGTTCAGTGAGCTTCAGTGACCCTGATGAGTCCAAGAGCCTCAGCATGGCAAAGGGGTAGATCCTGAGGCAGCCTAATCTCAGAAAATTAAAAGCTTTGAAGATTAAGAGCAGGACCTTGAAATGACCCAGAGAGAAAGGAGGAGCCCTGCAGTCTCTGTGGCTAGTCCCTCCCAGCTGCTAAGGCCCAGATGCCCTCGGCCACCAGCTCCCATGCAGGAGTATCCCAGCGCTGGGCCCTGCTTGCTGCAGCAGGGACACATCAAAACCGCAAGGGCCAGAAGCAGAATCCAGCTTGCCAGAAACCTGACGTGGAAACAGATATTACCAATTACATTTGCTACCCTATTATCCAGAGAGGAAAAGAAATAAATGTTCTGGATATAGCACAAGATTTGCATTTATTCTGAGGTGATAATATTAGCATGAGTTGGGTAGGCAAGCTAGTTCACAAATTGCTAAATTGCTGCTTCTTCTAGTTCACCTTCCTTCCATTATCTCTTGAAACGTGAACAGAAAACAGGATGCACAAAGTCTGACCAGTATCAAAAATACTAATTTCACTGCATGTCACAGGCTAAATTCCTGCAAAGCATCTCAGGATGACTCTTGCCTTTTTCACAGTGCCATAAACGCTAACTTGCTTGTCATCCCTCAAAATGTCAACAGCTTTGCAGAAAAGGACTTGAAAAGTCAGGTACTTCCCTTACTTCCTTTGCTTCCCTTTCTGCTTGACCAGTACCTCCTCGCTCTCTGCCCCGTTTTTCCTAAATGAAAAGTTTTGTACTTCTCTGAGCTGCATCACACTGCAGCCTAGCAAAGCTTTCCAAGTTCAGGACTCACAGAATCGCAGAATGGTTGAGGTTGGAAGGGACCTCTGGAGATCATCTAGTCCAACCCTGCTCAAGCAGGGATACCTAGAGCACGTGGCACAGACACGCATCCAGCCGTGGAGTTTTAAGAATTCCAAAGTAGGAGCCTCCACAACCTCTCTGGGCAGCCAGGGAGGGGAACAAAAGAAGCAATAAAAAAGAAACCAAACCCTCTCACGAGGGCAGCACGGCAGGATACACGCATGCTAGGGTAACGCATGGGCACTGTGCTGCCTAGACAGCCTGCCGAGGTTGGCACCTCACATGCCCCCACAGCCCTCACAGCCCCCACAGAAGCGCACACAGGTCCCTGCACCCAGTGGAGGGTCCGCACAGCATTTCCTATTGACCCACCACTAGCAGGGGGCAGCTCAAAGACAAGCTGAGGAAAGGTTTTTATGACAAGACATGCAGAATAAAAATGCAAATGAATTAATAGCTTAACTGACAATAGGTTTCACTTTTAAGAGGAGACTTGCACAAACACACAAAAAGATCAAAATATTAAGTTATGCTTTTGTGCATTGGAATGGAGCACATGTAGCTCCAAGAAAGCTTCAAGTGTTTTTTTTTTTTTTTTTTTTTTTTTTTTTTTTTTTCTAGCATAGCTACCACAGACAAAAATTGAAATAATGTTTTGGGAAAAGTTTCTATCATTGATTATAATGATCATAATGTGCCTACAACATATAAAATGCCTAAAAGAAGCAGAAAGCAAAACAATATGAAAGGTAGCTTGAAAGTTTAAAGTGAGAAATCTGGCAGGATAGGCATCTACCAGTCTCGGACTTTTTAATACCATAGTGATGTCACTTGGCTATCAAAGGCAATGGAAGTACCACACAGACATCAATAAAAAAGGAAATTAAATGTGACCTGACAACTTGATCGTACATACAAAGTTATTTCAAAACTGTAAATCTGTATTTTCATCAAAAAATATTTAACTGCCTTTACTTCAGCTAATTAAGGTATGTCAAGTAATTATCTGTTGCTCATTTACACACAGATGATAGAGTCACTGCAATCTTTTGACTACATCACCTTACATATTGCATGCTTCTTTTCGCAAGGAATGAAATATATTTAAATAGTAGAGGCTCAGTGGAGCTGTACTGGCTACTATCAGCTGAAGAATTTTCTCTGTAATTTAGGGCATTTCTAACAGAACGGTTTATCTTCCAAAAGTTAGAAAAATAAACAGTGGTACATATGAAACAGACATGCACAAATACACACACTTGAGTATCTGTAACACACTAACTAAAATTCTTGGCGGTATTTACTGGATGCAGCACTGAAACAAAGCTGACTGTAAGGTTCCTGTTTCACAATATTGTATTCTTCAGACAGTTTAAATATAGAAGAAGAATTAGTCAAACAAACATGACAGCTATTGCCTCCAGAACATAAGAGATTTGGACAGGAAAAGGAGAGGAACCATTAAGCAAAGAAGAGATGCATCCTTTAGCATTAACAAGCCCTAACCAATTCAGGCTGCAGTTGCTTTCCTTCTGGCATAGGTTGCTTGCTCGCACACATACAGTCTATGCCACAACACGCCCATACATTGGTTACAGCCATTGAATCCCATACAGCAGCCCAGAAGGACACAAATAGCTCTAAATTCTTCACTTGTATTTTAAATGAAACAATCTCATAGAAGACCCAGAAAATGGCATGCTAATAGCAAATATTTGTAAACCTGTATGTTCCCACATTTTTTTCCACTTTTAATTCTCAGAGATGGTTCTGAAAGCTGCACCATGTTAGAATAGTCAAGACATGAATCCTGACAGATTTATCATACACCATGTTCTTACAGAAGCTGTAAGAGCAAACATAGATTTAGAACGAACAAAACTCTTAACTAGGAAGGGGGAAACGTGCTTACACACGTAAAGTATTTTCTCTTTTCCGTTTGGCAGCCTAAATGCACCAAGCTAACCAAAGCCCCCAAAACCTCAATGCTTCCAGATCATATGCTTATTTACCCAAGTTTAGTAAACGTTTACTTACCCAGCATCCTCTTGGAAACCTTCCAATTCATCTCGCTGTTCTGCTAAAGTGGATTCTAAATCCAGATAGGTACCATTGTGAGACAACTGCAGCGTGCAATCATCAAGCTGTAGAACAAAATTCAAAAGTTCAGATTAGGGCAGTAACTCTCTCCAAAATACAGCAGCTTGCTCATTTTCAAGGTCCCCAGACAGGTTGTCCCTAGAATAAACTACATGTAAAGAGCAGAGATCAGGAAAACAGTGCGTTTTTGTGCAATATAATTTACTCCAAACTCAATTCAATAGACAATAGAACATGCTTGGTCATAACAGTATCAATGTGACTAACACAGAACATCTGAAGCTATAACTTAAGGTTTTTAACTTAGGGGTTTTAATCACTGTGCTTTTAGATGCCTCTAAGGAAAAGAAATTAAATTTATAGCCAGGGTATGGGAGTATGTGGAAAATCTCGCTGTCAAGAACTGAATTTCCAAAAAGGAGACAGAGGAGTCCTAAAACTTTATTCAAATAAAGGGAGAGTCCACGGGGCATATCCCTGTGGGGTCTCTCAAATTGCTGGAGGACGCAGTCCCCCTTTTATCCTAATTTCCCGACCGAGGGATGCCCTCTCCTTTTCCCCATTGGCCAAGGTACTCAGAAGTTACAGCCTTCCCGGCCTGCCTCCTGCCATCTGTTCTCACCTAAGGCCACCTGACTCCTTTGTCCCCCTTGCTGAAGAATGTGGGGGAATTCCCCTATTTCCCTCCTTTGTAAAGGCCCCTACCTCTTGGCAGATGGCTCTTTTTGTCCCACTTGCTCATAGCTCTGCTCAGTCTCCCCTCCCTTTGTCCTGATCTTCAGCCAGACTGTGGGGAAATCTCCTTATTGATGAACACAAACTTGAGCATTCCGCTCAGTAATCCCTCCTTTTTTTTTTTTTTTTTTTTTTTTCTGTTACTGTTTTACGTGAGCAATACGGAGGTGTGAGGAAGGTGGTCTTTCATAAAACGTTTGCACTGGAGTTGACCTGCTGGGCCCTGTGCAGGACAGCACGCGGTGCGCCGGTGCCGCAGCGCCGCTTCAGGAGCGGGTCCTCTTTTTCCCGTAGCAGCCGCTGCTTTGCTCCACTCCTTTCAGCAGGCAGGCCTCGGTGCCGTGTGGCTGTGGCGCTCCTTTTCTCTCTGTGCCTGCAGTTGTGGTGTCTCTTTCCTGCCTCTTCCTCCCTGGTGCGACATGTGGGACGCATTGAATACGGAGAGTCTGGGCAGCTTGTTGTGCCTACTATGGCCTGAAAAACTGCCATCCCAGGGCTTTGTTCGTGTTGGGAAGCTGGGCAAGCCTGGCAGGGAGCAAAGGAAGTCCAAACGGCCCATGAGGGAAAAGGTGCTGCTTGCCTCCTTGCCTGCAGGACTGGCCATTTGCAAGTGGTTCTGGCTGGACACGGGTTGCTCGCATGTGGTCGCTGTGGAGAGCAGGCTTGCGAGGGGTGCGGGCCCAGCGCTGTGAGGAGCCAGCCCCTGCCTTCTGCACTCGGAAAATCTTGTGGATTAGAGTTGGGCAGCTCTGATTTAGCTCTGGATCAGAGCCAAAAGGAGCACTTCAGGTTCACCTGTCAGGGAGCTAGCAATGGCTTTAGCTTCTGAAATTCCTTCAGGAACAGTGTGGCCTTTTGCTTGCTGCCCACAGGGCTATCCACCATAAGCCACGTCACCCTTCACTAGTTACAGTATTGCAAGCAGATGACAAATCTGCGGTATATGGAAGGAAACTTGTCTGTAGCAACTATGCCTGACAACTGCTGTTTGTGCATCTTGCACTTCATTTATGTTGTTTTGGCCCTGTACTTTGGGAGAGGCAGCAAAAGAGTTGTTATCCTTCCTTAGCCATTGCTGCACTGTCTGGCTACTCAGTCCTTGTCATTTCCTTCCAAAGGATCAACAGATACCCCACAAGCGGGGACAAGATGATGAATGAGGTGTACGGATACTTTCAGTGGTGTTGGTTTCTCTAGCTCAAGCACTGAAGTCCACTGATTTTTTT
>NW_010585441.1:25090-50600 GCF_000705375.1 Tinamus guttatus | reverse complement strand
AAATGCAAAGAGTGCAAGCAGGGTCTGTTTAGTCTACAGAAGACAAGACTGAGAGATCTGATCTATTGATGGAAAGATGAGACCAAACTCTTCTCCACAGTGGCTAGTGACAGAACAAAGAGTAATGGGTACAGGTCCAAACACAGGAAGTTCCATGTCCATGTGAGGAAGAACTTCTTTACTGTGACAGAGCCCTGGAACAGGCTGCCCAGAGAGATTGGAGACTCTCCTTCTCTGGAGATCTTCAAAACCCGCCTGGATGCCACCCTGTGTCACATGCTCTGGGTGTCCCTGCTTGAGCAGGAGGTTGGACTAGGTGATCTCTAGCGGTCTCTTCCAACCTTAACCATTCTGTAAATTTTTACTCTGACTCTAGAGATTAAATAGAAAAATGAAATTTCAAGCGCACCTCTCTGATATTACAACAGTATTACTATTTTGTATTTTTATGATTATAAAGGATATTATTAACCTAAGTTAAACTCAAAATAGAGTCTTTAGTGAATACGGACTAAATATTACTCTGGGAGTTTTTTTCCCAGTAGCCTGGGATATCAAATGAAATGCTAATTTATTCAAAGTAATGCCAAAAGGCAAACTACTAATTAATGTTCTGATCTCACTATGGAGATTGGGAGATTTGCCCACAATTTCCAATTATATTGCATAATAAGGGAAGAGGAACTGTGTTTTACTAATATGTTATGACTTTAGTCTATAAAAAGCATGATGAGAACAGGAAGTACCTAATGTACAAGATAATGGAAAATAGTACATTCTACATATTTTCATCTCATCTCCATAATTTCAGCTGAACACAGTGTTCATTCATGCTATAAAGCACTTGTACAACGCATCCTTAACACTGAGCTTTGCCAAAAGGTTTTTTTCTTGTGTGTGTGTGCATGTATAGAGATAGGAGGGAGCAAAACAATACCTCTAAAAGGAACGGATGGCAATAAACCATCTACAGACTAAAGTCACCCTTCTCTAAAATAAGCTCATCCCACTACTTTGCATCATTCCCCTCCAAGCTTCATTTGCACTCATATTTCCACAAACAGAATACAGAGAGAAGGCACCTTGTGAATTACTTTTAAGCAGCAAATTGCCCACCTTTAAAACCGAGATGATGCATTAAGTTTCACTCATGGGAACTCACTATTAGTGATTCAATAATTTGTTTTTTCCTCTCTTCCATGTTGTCACATGTTTTATTTGCTACTCATTGCTTCTCCCCATTTCTGGAGACTCTCACAAATGGTCCCCATTTAGTTCACGACATGCAATCCAACTTAGTATAATTCATATTAAAAACTTTATTACCACCCCATCTCCTTAGAGAAAAAGCAGAAGTCAGAGCCCATAAAGACAGCTATGCAAAAAGATACCAAATGAGCCATTCTGTAATCACAGACAAGAGGGCTCTTCAACTCAAAATTCACTGCATTTGCTCCACTTCATTCTTGACAATTACTTGCACTCTTCAATATTCCCTACGAGCTCCAAAATTCAGCTTAGTATTTTGTTATCAGACTGCTTAGCCACTTACTATTAACACAAAGTCAGATTCACCAAAATCTTTTCATAAACTTATTCTCTCGCTAGTGCCTGCAGACCAGTAACCACTTTTTTGTAACCCAGTTTCCTGTATTGTCCAGAAGACCTAAAGAATTGATATTTAAAATATATAATATACAAAATGCAACTCACCCAACAAGCTTTAGAAGAATTGACTACTTTTCTATAATCACATTAAAATACCACCACAGGTGTTGTGAGATTATGAACAGTGAGATGAACACTGATTATGAACACTGCCAAACAGGACAACTGTAATGTTGCTTTTTGAGGCAGAGCTTCTCCATTTTCAAAGCTTTCTGCAACATTTCAGTTTTTTTTTTTTCTTTTTTTTCCTCATTGCAGTTCAAGTCTCAAATCGTAAGCATGCAAGCATTTGGAGTACATTCTCATCTTTTAAAATTAGCAGTCCTTTAAAAAAATACACTCATAGCATTTTTTTCGAGTATCCATGGATATCCCCTAACTCTATGAAGAGTATGTCTATATAGGAGTAGTGCCTTTCACAGAAATCATGGAGCTGCTTGCAAATCACACTGGAGTAAGTGTAGTTCACACGCACACACACAGGTCTCCAAGTCTTGTGCACAAGGCAGCAAATGGAAGTCATGAAGATATACTGACATCTACAAGAGAAAAAAAAGGAGCAGATTCTAAGTCACGGGCAACAGTCATCAGAACAAAAAATTTAGGTGGAATCATCATCAGTGGGTGGATGGCAGTAGCAGCAACCATTCTCGCTTCTGGTTTTCATGAAAGTAGAAAGGAAAATAAGACAGTCTTGTATTCCTTACACAAAATCTAACCATTATGCTAATTATCATTTTTTGGTTTACATTTAAACCTCACTGAAACATGAAGATCTACATTCTGCCATAACAGAATAGCTATCAAAAAGTAGCAGTTGCTCGTGGTTTGGACAAAAGCAGCTCAAAAACCAAGGTGGCTCTTTACTGACTTGGATGAGCAGAGGAACCCAGCAGCTACTCAGGGCACTGGGCAGAGCTGCTCACCAATTTTCTATAGCTGACGACAAACATAAAGCCGATTAGAGAACAAGATGTTCGCATAGGACAGCCTGAAATGCAAGAATTAAACTAGCCCAACTTTATCTCGCTCTCCATCAAACTTCCAAGACAGGAAGACACATTTGAATTTTCGCTGATCAAAGTAGGTATCCATGCAATGGTGACTGACTTGCACTTTCCTGCTATTACTACCACCTGACCGGCAACTATAACAAGCACAGAAGGAGAACCAAAAACCACCATACACACGCAAATGTAAATGCCATTATCCAAACAGTTTCATATTATTTATATAGATGGATAGCACACATTTATCCTACATATTTTCCCTGTAGTTTTCAAACAGGTTCAGTGTAACAAACTGACTGAATTTGCGTGTCAGATTTGTGCATCAAAACTGGAGCACTCAAAACATAAGAAATGGCTTGAAAAGCAAGCACCAAATAGGCACCACAGCTAATCACTAGATTCCAAACTTTAGGAGCAGCATCCACTGGCTGGAACCCTGACGTCCTTTTCCTTCTTGCAGGGTCCTGCCCCATTCACTTCCCCAATGTCTTTGGGAAGTGAGATGCTGTACCCTCCCCCACACACACAGCGGGGGTAGCTGTTCTTCGAGCAGCACCACACCATGCTTGCAATAAGGCAGAACAAAGAAACATGCAGCTATATGGCTAATGACTAAGTCATAGCGTATATGCCCAGAATGACAAAACAAAAAGTTATACTTGTGATTTTAGCACACCATGTTTGAGTGCTTTTAATCATCTTCTACACATAGGGATTTAGGGATTGTTTTTAGTGGAACACAATGGTAATTTCAGCCTAAGAGACTGTATTGATACCCTCATGTGTTGCCTCCACACAATTGGAAGTTCTTATATAAATAACTCAAAAACAGACTTTTCCCTCAGACAATTATAATGGGGGAAGAAAAATCACAGAAAGCCCTTAAGAAGTTTGTCAGATGAATGAGTAATAGTGTAACTATTACAAGTTTTACATTGAGAAAATGAATACAACTAGTTATGCAAAGCAAACAGGCCTAATTAAACAGTTAAAACACCTAAACATTTAAAATCTAACAGATAATCCTTCGTCCCTAGCCGTAGGCCTTCACCATCCAATCCCTGATGCAGGGGGCCTCAGCTATACAAGAAGAGAAGGTCCCAGCTTTAGAACTGACCCAAAAAGAGTCCAGAAAGATGAGGCCGGCAGAGCTGCCCCCTCGCCCTGCTGTCTGGTTCGTGCCCACCCCACCAGCACTGCAGGTCTTGGGCAGCCCTCAGTGACATGGCTCCTCCTGCCGCAGGGAAACACACAGGCAGGGGAAAGATCAGCGACAAACTCTTTCAAGTAGCATTTATAGGCTACTGGATTAAAAAAAAAAAAGAGAGAGAGAGAATAGGACAGACTCAGTATATTATCTACACAGGTCACCAAATGAAATTAGTTTTGGCTACTCTCTAAGTCTGTGGTGCCAAAATAATTTGTATACTGTGAAATTATCAAGCCTAACACAACTTAAAATAGTCTAATGCTATAAAATAGGAAAGCTTGTCAATTTTGTCACAATTTCACCTAAGCACATGCCCAGAAGGAACACAGGGCAAGGAAGGACAACAGAAGAAAAAAATTCTCAGACAGTTACACCTGTATTTATGTGCACACTACGTACACTCCTGCCACCTTACACAAAAAGCCTGATGGGCACATAACACAAGGGCACACTGCCATGCCAATGGAAACTTTGGGGAAGATGGTTTCTTTTCCTCCAGAATACTGCTCTGGACTATATAGCACCAATCCAACATGGACTCTCCTTTGGCTTGTTTTTACCTTCTCTGTCCTAGGGTAGCCCTTGACTGGCAAAAGACAAGGAGGTAGATGCCAGAAACACCCTCATTCCTTTTCAAAAAAATAGCCAGTATAAAACGCTTCTCCTCCTTCTCCTCTCCGCTGTTTTTTCAAGCACTCACAGAACTGTATTTTACCAAAAAAAAAAAAAAAATCCCCGGAGAGCATCCCTTTCCTCATCCAATCAGAGAATCCATGCAGAAGCACAGATTTCTGGGCAGGTGCCTTTTTGCACCTCTCTCAAATGCCAAGAAGATATTAACAAGTCAAACAGGCAGTGGATGGAAAGATAGCACCACACATCCTCCTTATATTTAAATAAAGATAGGCATCTTTCAAAAATTCAGTTCAGATAATGATTAAGGATCATATTCATACTCTTCAGAGGCCTACTAATGAGGTTGAAAGATAAATTTGTTTACTGGTGTTCCTACAAATTACCTGAACCTCTCAACTTTGCAGCCACTCACTGGAAATACAACACAGTCTCATTCGATTTCTAGTTACTAACTAGACCTACAGGAAAGATTATTTCACTCATTTTTGTGGTTTCCAAAATTAGAGAAAGGGGAAATAGAGAAAGAGAAGTTAAAGTAATCCAATATAACCAAACTGCAGGGACAAAATCCCTCTTTTATTTTACCTCTGGCACATATTCAGAAAGTTCTTATCTTACTGAAATGTCTCAGCTCATCTTTCATTTACACATTATTTGCAGTAATTGTTCTTATTAGTGTTGGCATACTCCTTAGTCACCTTCAGAATGCTATTCAGTATAGGCAGAATGACTGATAACAACAAACACAGAGTTCCATTCTGCTCTGTTTTTCTTTCTAAACCCAAAGCCCTGTTTGGCTTTACATCTCATAAGCCTGACACATTTGCACACTCCTTGTGCCCAGCTTTTTGACATATTCCTTTCTGCTTCAGCTGTTTTTCTAGTGCAATGGCAATCCTTTTACCAAGGCCTACAAATGCCAGCTCTCCCTTTGCTTGGCTATCCTCCTCTCCTTCTTTTCCAAGGCGCTTTTCTTGCCAGGAAAAGGGAGAAAATTCTCCACAGCTCCATCTATTTACAAGCGCAAGCGTATTTTGCATCTTTAAGCAAACTGCATAAGTTGAAATGATGCAGTTCAATCATTTTCTCTCCGAGGCCAAGTTTTAAACTGAGAATGATTATTCTACACTCAGATGCCACTGCATTTTAATGCTTTTGAAATATTATTATAAATGATCTGACATCAGGTTTTTGCACTTGCACATGGCTGGACCCTTAAAACATAAGAGGACTGTCAGCATTAGTTTTCACAAAGTAATGAAAAATAGGGATAGCCCAACTATGTCTCACTGAACAGAGCCAAGCCACCAGAAAAACTTCAGGGGCTTCAGAATCACTATGATCACTCACCCCTGTACTCCTAACTCACCACTTGCACTCCTAACTCACTCTCCTATTTCAGGGTTGAAGAAAAATCTTTTGCCTGTGGCTTAACTTTAACCCCATTACAAGTGATTTTGCTTGCACATACTTTCCCTAATTTTGCATCATGAGTGATTAGCACAGTTCGTAAGAGCAAATGCTAATGTTAAGACATCTCTAGTTTACTTTTAGCAGAGCAATATCCATTCTCAAGTTACTTGACAAACTTTGAATGCTTATACAGAGTTCAAATCCAGTTGCATGAAAAAAAACAGTGGCTCTATACAAAGTGTAGGCTGAAGATTTGTGAAATTGAAAATAGGGCAGTCAGAGCACAGGTATTTTCGAAAAATCTGCTACTCTGAGAATGAGAAAGCCTGGTATTTTGAACCCAGTTTGTTCTCCTTGCCTTCAACAGCAGCTTTTATCTCAGACCTGGTAGACAGCAAAAAGTACTATGGGGGTCAGGTAGTACAGTGCATGAAATGAAACACTAATGCCACATTAGATCCTGAACAGCCACTGGAACAATACACTGCCAATAAAAATATTCTGCTGAAATAACAAAGAAACTAAAACAAGCACAGAAAATTGTTATATTAATATTATGTGTTTGGCTTAAGAATAACAAATCTTTCAGAGCTCTGAAACGACACTATTTCTGGGGGCTCCAAAGGAGGCAACACATCACCCTGAGCACATGGTGCCCAGAAGATGATGTTGGAGGCAACAGCTCACGTCACTGACAGGCCAGACTTTTTGCTTTGCAATTCCTGTAACAGTGATCCACAGGGAGCAGTTCAGAGTTTACTACAGCATGTGTTCCCAAGACTTATGCTTCCAACTGTAGCCTCGAGCAGCATTATAAATGGTGTGAGAACTCAAAACACCGACTGCGAAACAAGAAAGCAAATGAAATTCACCCAAATACAGGGATTACTGCAGTGTTTTTATTATTAAACTTGAAAGAGCTAACCAAAGTATTAAAAATAGTTTCATTTCTGCATTAAAAACTACACAAAATTTCATGATTGAGTACTAACACACGTTCTCCCCACTCCTCCATTCAATTGTTTTAATTTAAATTAGTTGAGATGACACACAAATAAAATAGCCAACTTAGGCTCAACTTGTTTAGACCCTCCTCCCCAAACAACCAAACAAAACTTCTCCAGCTCTGCATTTTTTGGTTCTCTCCCAGGAACCATAACAGACCTACAGGGTAAAAACGATCTAACCTCTGTATATGTTGTCATTAACTTTTTTGGCACTTAGATTTTTCCACTCACTTTCCCCATCCCTGGCCTACTTTTCCTCAGTAAGAATACTAACAGCTAGCTTTTCTAGCCTTCATAGCTAAGCATATGCCTTCAGCTGAAGGGAAAGGAGAGTAACATAAGAGGGTCCTTTATTTGGCAAAGCACAGGGCTTCTTGGCTGATGCACATGAGATGCCATGCACAGCTGACATGCTCTCATTACCATTTGGTAGGAATTACTGTGAAGGTATCTAAGGAAATGGAAATAATTGTATTCTCCAAGAGAAAGATAGGTCAAAAAAAGGGTGAGGAGGGGGAAAAGGATTAGCTTCAATGGAGGAATCTTTTTGTGTGAGAGATTTGCACACACACACAATGTTAAACCTCTAAGTCCTTCTTTTAAAACTAAGAAGAAATCCAGGAAAATCAAAATCATACTTTATTTGAAACAGTTTCATCTGGCTTTTTTCTTACTTGTTATTTAAGCTTAAAACCAAAGTACTTCAATTCTATGAATACTTTTGAAATCACATTTCAAAATTTATAGCTTGCAACTTTTTATTTTTAAAGCCTGTCCTTACAAAAGAGCTCTCCATCAATAGCCTCCAATTTGTTTGAGCAGTTTAAAGATATAGATTTTGTGGTTTAAGGATTCCACTATTACTAATCTAATTGGATTTATGATATTATAGATTTATCACTACCTATCACAAAATTAAAACTTTAGACTACACAGGATTGCATAGCCAGCCACATAGTTTACACAAGTGCGGCAAACATACAAACCAACAAGTTCAATCCAACTTTCAGCTTCTTAGAAGGCTAAAGCAGAGGACATATGGAGTTAACGAACAGAAAGAGACTTATTAATGAATTTAGGAAGCCCACGGTAAATTGTCTCTTGCAATAATAGTGCTTCAGAGGCTTTTAATTATTTGAAAGCTAAATATATATATCTGTAGGTATGTACACAAAAATATATACGGAAAATTGTTGCATTGAACACTAGCAACGTTAACACCAAAATTTTGTATGAAATATAAGCCAAAATAAAACATAACAAGGTTACTGAAGAGACCTGTCAACAGAATCATCCTTCAGACACACTTTGAATTTTAGAAGTTCAAATTAAACATTTTTTCTATTTTTTTAATGATTACTGTCATTAACTTTCTGATATTTAGACTACCTCTTAAAGGCTCCATGGTTCCAGAAGCTAACATGATTTGGCAAGTCATTTGTGAAAAATGGAACTCAATATGAAAGCACTGACCAACTGGTGACCAACCTTGCAGAATCTGTTTTTCTACAGAGCACAGCTTTCTGTAGCCCTCCAGAAACTAAGCTTATAGATGTCTAGGTTGCAAATTTCAACTGGATTTAGCTGCGGAAAGGAGGCTGAGAATTTCCACATGCCTAAGATGAAACGTATGTGGTAGCTTTATGTACCTAAATGCTGTCATTACCCAAGTCTTTGGCATTTTTCAACTTATATAGTCCTAAAGCCTATAGAGACGAGTCTGCTCTTCCTCAAGTAGACAACTTTCTTCAAGTTACTTTGAACATAGGTCACTTTGACAGTCCAATTTATGGCATACGTAACGCATCTGCATCTCCTTGCAATCCAACTGGGCAGCAATCTGTAGCACAGGAACAGCTGCTTGGAAATGTTTGACCCTGGCGTGTCACTGAAGCCAAAGTACCTTGGAAGAACAAATCCTTAGATATTTGAGAATAAGCAGGCAGAAGACATTGCGGACATCATTTGAAAATAATCTGACCCAGAGCAGGCCCCGAAGAGGTGGCCTAATCGGCACATTGTTCTCTCAAGTTATTTGGCATAACATCCTGTACTACAGATATGCCTTGATAACCATTTGATTGAGTTCAAGTGTTCCTCCTAGCTGCCTGTAGGAAAACAGTTTGGAATGTCCTATTTTGCATGTGTATATCCTGAGGCAGAGTGAAATAGCTGGTTAATATTTCCCATGGGGTGGATATTTTATACTTAAAAAAGAAGGGTCTCCCAACATTTTTGAGGCAAAACTGTTTGGAGAAAAACACAGTCACAATTTCATAAGTCGGGGTATTTAGTGGAGATACTACATATTAAAAGTTTAGAAGAGGACAAAGATTTTCACACTGAGAACTCAGGCACAGAGAATAACTTCACTTGTGAAGTGGCTGGCCTGTAAGTTTTTGGTGCATTCAGAAGAAAACAATTCTCTCTCAAGCCTTAGCACAAGGCCTTCATCACAAGATCATCCTTCCTCTCTAACCAACACCTTTCGTTGATTTCTCAAAAATCTGGAAACAAAACTGTATGCTTTCTTCTAACATGAGTGCTAATTATGCTTTACTTCATGCTAAGAAAATCAATGTGTTACTTAATGAAAATGAACATAATAGATTTCCTTTCTGTAAAGGAGTTTTAATCATCCTTTTAAAGTATATGATTCACATAAATGTGAGATTTATGTTTGAACAAAGAGGAGGGACCATAATTTTCTTCTGTCCACTTTAAAAAGAATAGTGCAGCCCTAAAATACAGAAACAAGCAAACAGCACGTTCGAGTTATGAAGAACAGCCATTACCTTCTCTACAATATTGCAAGTACTTTATTTTGAGTTTAGCTACTATCACAATCTAAAACATACAACTGAACTTCCTCTAAAAGTTGCAGCTGTTGAACCAGTTTCATTCATTAAAACTCTCAGTTCACATGCTCAAGCAAAAGCTGTCAAAGAAGCAAATACAATTGAAATACGCTTCTGAAATACAAAGCACGAGGCTCACTTTATTCGTGGTACTTCTGTTTGCCAATTAAAAGTGGTGTGAGTAGACTGACTCAATTAAGCTACTACTTTACCCTACGCTTACTCTTACAAAAGACTTAAACAGTAAGTTGAAAAGTAAACAAAAACAATTGCAGTTTGCAAAGTATGCAGGTTTTTGGTAGCAATGCTCATCTTGCATGGCTACACACGGCGTACCCTTATCAGCTCCAAGGGGATGATGTCATCTTCTTCAAGAGTGTCAGTGAAATAAGAAACAGGCCTTTTACCATTCAGGAAGATTCAAAGCTTTTGTTTGGCTTTCAGTGCTCAAATTTTCCCCTGTTGATAAACTAGTCCTGCTCTATTTAAAAAGAAAGGAGGAAAAAAAAAAAAAGAAAAAGAAAGAATATTGGAGATGCATTCAAAAGGCATTCAGTGAAAAAGTTTGAAATTCTCTGCAGTCTCCTTGCTGTTGTACTTGACACATATCCATAGCAACAGTGGGCACCCAGGAGCACTCCTGTGACCACAGAGACACACACTGCTGGTGCCTCTGCTCACTTTGGCTAGGCTTTCACTTCCATGAACAAAAATAAAATAATAATAATTTTAAAAAAGGAACAACCCACACACAAAAACATGCACACACGAAGCAGCGTTCAAGCCCATGTTGACAGCAGTCCAAGAGAAAACGATAAGCAACAAAGAACAAAAACACAAAAAGATTCACGCATTGGGGAAAGTGCTGACAATTGAAGTAAAAGAAAGCTTCTGGTGACCCAAAAGCTGATCTGAAGACCAGTTAAAAAAAAAAAAAAAAAAGCTATGGTTGTTCAGCTGGGCCAGGCAAAGAATAGCTGACTCAACCATCCTAAAAGAGAATAGGATCACACCCTTTTGTCTTGCACAAAGAAGGTTTAAAATAGCAAATTAAAAATATATTTTTTGCACAATAAAATCAGAAAACTTTTTCTAAAGCTATTATTTCTGTGTAGAGAGCAACTGAGAACATCTGACATTCAATCCTTTCCTCAGCATACTGTTTAACTCTGTTACTGACTCTAGTTTTGTTTTTTTTCCACTCACTCATGCCTGCACACATCCTGTAAGAACCTAATATAGAGTAAACACACAACTATTTTTTGAATATGTACTTGAAACAATTTGGGCCAGCTCCTGCTGTTTCACTGAGAAAGTCCAGGAAGGAACGCACAGATCTTCCATAAGAAACCAGTACCTCATACTCCAGACTTTTCCTACACCACAGGCATGAATATTCTGCCTTTACAGCAGGCTGCTTATGGGGTTATAAGTGTATGCATGGTTATGGCTTTAGCATTGGATGGTTTTAGGATCGCTTAACAGAGGAAGACACAATCTTGTCCTAGTTTCTTGCATCCCATTTCTGACCAGAGGATGGCTCATGTGCCCACCTAAGAATAGGTAGGCAGAATACTTCACAGCTTGCTGCTTAATTTGGAAGAGATTATTTTCCCTTCAGGCATTGGCTCAAGAAGTCTAACTAAGCAGTGCTGGAAAGAAAGTACATTCTTTTTCTTAAATAGAAAGTACAACGAGCTTCCATCTTGGGCAACACGATACGGGACCAAGTTTGCATGTTTAACATACTCTTGTCTGATTATTCAGGCAGCAGCAGCAGCAGCTTCAACCCCTTGTAAATGCAGAGGCAGTATGTCACAGAATCACAGAATGGTTGAGGTTGGAAGTGACCTCTAGAGATCATCTAGTCCAACCCTCCTGCTCAAGCATGGACAACTAGAGCTCAGGGCACAGCGTCACATCCAGGCATCTCCAGAGAAGGAGCCTTCACAACCTCTCTGGGCAGCCTGCTCCAGTGCTCCATCACTCTAACAGTAAAGAAGTTCTTCTTCATATGGAGATAGAACTTTCTGTGTTTCGATTTATACCCATTACCCCTTGTCCTCCCACTGCCCACCACTGAGAAGAGTTTGGCCCCATCTTCTTTGCATTTTCCGCTCAGCTACTTGTACATATTGATCAGATCTCCTCTCAAACTTCTCTTCTCCAGGCTAAACAGGCCCAGCTCGCTTAGTCCTTCCTCATACAATAGATACTCCAGTCCCTTAATCATCTTTGTTGCTCTATGCTCTGCTATTTCTAGGGAAGATGATGGGACTTACCACCACCACTTACATGGGCAGCTAGATTCAGTGCCTGCAGATTTCCCAGATGGCCTACTAGAAAACATCAGCAAGAGGCAGGGGGAGGGAAACAATGTTCTTACCCACTAGAGTGAGAGACAGACCCTAAAAATCATGTTTACATACCAAATTCTGATCTGCCCCGCAAGCTCAAATGTGTCTCATGTCTGCCCATATAATTCATCTTGTCTTCATGTCTTCATTACTTCTGATGTCTCAAGAGGAAATTCAGAGACTCAAGCAGTCTAGTTTATGACTTGCTTACCCTATGTTATTTTGATTAGTTTTGGGGGCAGTTTGTTCTTGTCTCCATTAGCCTTCATTTCTCCTGGACATACCCAAAGATCACCTACAATGAGGTGAAATAACACTATTTGTCTATGTTTTACAATTAAAATTAATCCATAGCTTGCGTTGCAGCAATAAAATAAATAACAAGTTTAAATTATTTATTTATCCCTACACTAGCCATTTTTAGCATGAGAATGCAATCTACGATTTTCTCCCTCCATTTTTCCCCCTTGTTAAACACAAAGTTTATAATTGCACTGTTGTGTGATTGGATTTATTTGCGCCAACCCCTGTGCAGCAGAGAAGTCAACATGCTCAGTTCATTTGTCCTGTCCACAATTCCATGAGAATATGGATTGGCAGCGAAAATACATGGTCCTCCTTTAGGGAAAATAAATAAATAAATAAAATAAAAAGAGAGAGAACCTTATTAGGTAGTAGAGAGGGAAAAAAGCCTAAAGGATAGATTTGCAATCAATATCAATTCTATTTCAACTGTTAACCTTGTCCTTTCCATAGGAGGGAAACCACAAAGCACACACAGCTGGCTTTGCTGTATACAAAAGCCAGGTATGCTGCAACCAGGTGACAGACAGAAAGCAGAAACTCATCCCAAGAAGTAGAACTAAAATAAAGTTTACATAAACTCCCCTACTTAAGCTCCCCACCTCATTAAATTTAGCAGCCCTGACTTTTGTAGATTAGGGAAGCAAAATAAAATTTCCTATGTATGCCAGTTGTGTGCCCTGTCACCAGGCACTGCACTTGCTTTTCCAGCCCTAACCTCATCACCAACTCTCTCCCTTCTTTGCTATGCTAAAGCCAGAAGGCCAGTCTGTTGGCCACCTGAAGGGCCAAAAAACGGGAGTTAACCTCCTGGAAGAGGCATTCCTTGTCCTAGAAGCAATCCTCACAGCTTCAGCCTCAGCCAGGAATCTCTGGGAAGACCAGGGCAGCAACCACCTTGGCCTCTGTTGGGCTACTATCAGCAGGCACACATCTTCCAGGGAACCCATGGCAAGCAGAAAGACATCTCCCACATGCCCGCTGGGCAAGGCATGGCCAAGCTAAAAATCACACCTGCTTTTCTGTTTGTTTTTATACCCAGCTGAATTTTAGTAGCCCCACTTGAGACTACTCAAATTTTGACCAGAACATCTGAGGTGGCTCCAGTGTCTTCCTCTCCATCTTAAATAATTTTTACTGTTATTTAGTATCAGCAGATACAAGTTAGACTTGAGAACAAACATACATTTAGCACAAAACCCTCAAGAGGTTCCTTTCCCAACATAGACTTTTTTGGTACATCATGATTATCATAGTAATGGAATGGGCTCAAATAATTCTGTACTGTAATTTCCATTCCAGGAGGGTCAGCCTGGACTACTAAACCACTGTCTCACAATAACGAGGTGACCCCTCTTTAGCAGAAAGAGATACAGTGGTTGCTGAAACCTCAGAAGAAGAAAGGAACCTATATTCCTTCCTCAACATCTAAACTTGTGCTCCAAGTGGTTTTGGTTCAGAAACCACTGCACTCACTCTTAAACACAATGAGCTTCACACAGCTCTATACATCCAAGCCAACCCCCTTATCTCCGAGGGAGCAGGGGTTGTCTTATTGCAAAGCCTAAAACAACATTAAAAAAGTAACAAATTCCAAGGAAAGATTTTGGCAGTTGCTGGTTGTTTAACAAGACTAAATTACGGCCCTGACGGCTCCTCCTCCAAAGAGGATGTAATTTTTTCACGAAGAAGAAAAAGCCTAAGAATCATCACGTTTAGCAGACAAGCACAAACTAGAAATCATTTAATCTAGTATTATTAAAACTGAATAATTTAACAGCATGATCGTAGTACACTTTAAATGTAACAGAATAAACCAGATATGCATCCTTTATTCTGTTTTTTTGTGACTATAATCTGTGCTTAACTACAGGCACGCCTGTAAATGTCCTTTCCAACATAAAGTAGGTGGCAATGTTTCACTGAACAGAACACCTTGTTTTAGATATTAATACACTTATTAGTATTTACACAGAGATAGTGCTATCACAGAAACTTGTTGCATAAGCTATTCCCTCACTATAAAGCAAAAATTCATGGATAAAGATTAGTGTAATGTTTTAAATAAGGTTCCCATTTTTACGTTCCTTATTCACTTTCTACCAATTTAAAGGACTTGCTATAGTGAACATTTATACTTTTAAATTAAGTTCTTATTCATTAATATGATTTCAAGTATAACTAAATCACTAATATTGTAATAGGAAACACAAGACTTAAGTCTCACATGTTTAAAAAAAAAAAAAAAAGACATCCCACAGGCTGTTCTCACCAACATCCTCCCTGTGTGAGCTACGTAATTAACAGTGGCAAAACTAGGATGCTCACAGTCTATGCCGTACTGTCAAACATCCCCATTTTTCCTGTACATTGACCTTCTATTATTAATAGGAAGGCAGAATGATCTACTCAAATCTAATAACATTCTCCTAAGCAATAAGAATGCAAATATAGGTCCTTTTAGGTAAAGCAAGAGATTGAATATTGATAAGAGCTCTGCTTCCAAACTAGCTTCATAAGCAGGTATTGACACTGCTATCATAAGGAAATTCTATGAATTCCAAAAGCTTTTCCAACAAGTATTCAAGTAATTGTTTCTAATGTGAGATTATTACCTGTCAATAAAAAAAAGACTAGGTATAGTTTTATTGCACTAGCTGGACTTTGCTATTATATTGAACTAGTAAGTTAAAAATATAACCTGATTTAAGCATCAGCTAAGATGCATTAAAAAGACACCATTCCGCCTCAGGTTTAGACATGTGACACTATAATGCTTACAAGATCGAAACATGACCAACACCTCTACTCCAGTCCAACAACATAGCTAGATACCAATTCATTCATGCAGTTTCACTAGGGGCTGGCCTAGGTGTATATAGCTTATTCCAAAAAAGTTGGAAATACTTGACAGTTTTGGATGCAAGCTACAGGCATAGTTCTTAAACTTCACTTTCCATTTACAGAAAGTTGAAGAATTTAATAGCACCAAAATAATTCCCTTGTACCTCCATCCCCAAATCATAACACACTAAGCAAAACTATATTTCTATGGACAAAACATAACGTGAGATAAAGCTTGCTCATCAGTTTAGTACTTTAGTGGCTACCTTAGACCATGCTAAGAAGACAATACTATTAGTTGCAAAGGAGAATTACATAAACAAAAAAGTTAAATCTGAAAATATCAAACAGCAATGCTAATATCTAAATGCCATATCAATTTTGCCATGAGCTATTATGTCTAATAGACTGAAATGCTTCTTCTGAAATCCCTAATGCCTTTTTCCCATTACTCATCCCCACCCATGCTGTGGTATTCTTTGGTTTTGGCCTTGTCTGTATTACAAGGTTTTTACTTTTTCTTTTGCTTGTTTGGTTTAATGCCTCTACACATAGGGGCTTCAAAGCTTTGTTGCTCCCCACCATATTTCATATGGCAGCTTTTCACACAGCAATTCCCCCAAAATGTCATAAGCTTTATGCAACCCAATGCCAGTCTCATTGCTACTAACATTACATTGATTACTATAACTAAGGAATAATGGTGCAAGTATACAAACCTTTCACTATTGTTGTAACACCTTACCTACATATCATTCCATTAGTAGCTCAGGCTTTTGTTAATACTGCTCAGTACAGCAGTGCCTTCACAGAATCACAGAATGGTAGAGGTTGGAAGGGATCTCTACAGATCATATAGTCCAACCACCCCTGCTCAAGCAGGGACAGCACGTGGTTCAGGGTTGCATCCAAGCGGGTTTTGAAGATCTCCAGAGAAGGAGACTCCACAACCTCTCTGGGGAGCCTCTTCCACGGCTCTGTCACCCTCACAGGAAAGAAGTTCTTCCTCACGTGGAGGTGGAACTTCCTGCGTTTCAACTTACACCCGTTACCCCTTGTCCTGTCACCGGCCACCACAGAGAAGAGTTTGGCCCCATCCTCCCTACATTCACCCCTCAGATACTTGAACATGTTGATCAAATCTACTCTCATTCTTCTCTTCTTCAGGCTAAACAGGCCTAGCTCGCTTAGCCTTTCCTCATAAGATAGATGCTCCAGTCCCTTAATCATCTTTGTTGCTCTACGCTGGGCGCTCTGTAGAAGCTCCACGTCCCTCTTGTACAGGGGAGCCCAGAACTGGACACGATAATCCAGGGCAGCCTCATCAGAGCTGAGTAGAGGGGTAGGATCACCTCCCTCAACCTGCTGGCAACACACCTCCAGATGCAGGCCAGGATCCCATTGGCCTTCTTGGCCACAAGGGCAAACTGCTGACTCATGGTTAACTTGTTGTCAGCTAGGACTCCCAAATCCCTCACCACAGAGCTGCTTTCCAGCAGGTCAAACCCTAATCTGTACTGGTGCCTGTGGTTATGCCTTCCTTATAAAGGGCTGTCCAGAAATGGCTTCTAAGGATGAAGTCATAATCTTACTATTTCCAGGTTTTAAACACACACTTTTCTTGCAAAACAACAGCATCTCTTTGAACTACTTTTCTTCCACAATTATGAGAAAAGCAGGCACTAGTTACTCAGAGCTGCTGTCCCACTGCACAAACTAATCATTATAGAATCACAGAATTGTTATGGTTGGAAAAGACCTTCAAGACCAAGTCCAACCGTAAGCCACTCCAACCATGCCTGCTAAACCATGTCCCCAGGTGCCTCATCTGGGGGACATGGGATGGTGACTTCAACACTTCCCTGGACAACCTGTTCCAATGCTTGACTACTAAATTTTTCCTAATATCTAACCTGAAGCTCCCCTGGCACAACTTGAGGCCATTTCCTCTTGTCCTCTCCGTAGTTATTCTGGAGAAAAGATTGACCCCCACCTCACTACAACTTCCTTTCACGTAGTTGCAGAGTGCGATAGGATCTCCCCTGAGCCTCTTTTTCTCCAGATTAAACAACCCCAGCTCCCTCAGCCACTCCTCGTAAAGTCTGTGCTCCAGGCCCTTCACCAGCTTTGTTGTCCTTCTTGTAGTGAGGAGATCAAAACTAAACACAGTATTTTGAGGTGCGGCCTCACCAACACCAAGTCTAGGGGGTCGATCATCTCCCTGGTCCTGCTGGCTACACTATTCCCGATACAAGACAGGAGACCATTGGCCTTTCGGCCATCTGGACCCACTACTGTTCAGCCAGCTGTTGACCAACACCCAAAGATCCTTTTTTGCCACACAGCTCTTCAGTCACTCTGCCTCAGGCCTGTAGTGCTGCATGGGGTTGTTGTGACCTAAGCGCAGGACTCGGCGCTTGGCCTTGTTGAACCTCATACAGTTTGTGTCTGCCCATTGATCCAACCTGTTCAGATCCCTCTGTAGAGCCTTCCTACCCTCAAGCAGGTCAAATCTTCCTCCTAGCTTGGTGTCATCTGCAAATTTGTTGAGGGTGCACTCAATCCCCTCATCCAGATCATCAATAAAGATATTCAAGAGGATCAGCCCCAACACTGACCTTGGAGAACACTGCTTGCGACCTGTCGCCCGCTGGATTTAACTCCATTGTCCACCACTCTCTCCCAGCCATCCAGTCGATTCTTCATTCAGCAAAGAGTACATCTGTTCAAGTTATTAGCTGCCAACTTCTCCAGGTAAATGCAGTGGAAGACAGTAGAAGTGTCAAAGGCCTTACTACTAAGTAGACCACATCCACAGCCTTTCCCTCATTCACCAGGCAGGTCACCTGGTCATAGAAGAAGATCGAGTTGGTGAGGTAGGACCTGCCTTTCATGATCCCATGCTAGCAGGGCCTGATCCCCTGATACCTCCAGTGCAGAACTGTAATTCATGCATTCATGAATCAACAGTATCAAATAAGTATCATTAGCATCAAAAATGTATTTTATTCTTAGTATGCTGACTCACAAGTCCTTGCAAGCTACCATCACTTGTAAACTGAGCTTGCTTCTTCTACTACAGTACAGGCTGTGATATGGAAAAACAGTGAGGGGAACAGCAGGAAGAATGAGAGATGATGCAAACACTGCTTTGCTACCCAGTCCTTTATAATTTGCTCAAACACCATGAGGTATTTGTATAAACATTCTGCAGTTGGGGATTCACATTTACCTCCCTCCTCCAAAACAAAAAGAAAATAAACCTGCTAATTAGTTTCAGTTGGCACCTGCCTAAGTAGATAACTTTTTTCATTGCCATTTCTAAATCATAAGGACAGACATTAACATGAGCACTATTCAGGTCACTGCCCAATGGGGACAGCTTTAAAATCTAGCATTGAGGTTCCACAACATCAGCAAATAATCAATGAAAAAACCTTGGTAAAGCAAGGAACAAAGTTATGCATATTGCTGTCACCGGCTGCACTAAGCATTTTCATGGCAAATCTCTCATATACCTTCCCAAACAGCTAATTAAAATTCTTCACAACAGATCCCAGCAATATTTAACAGAGATGCTTGTAAATCTAAGAGCTTTACAGTTTGCCAGAACAGATTCTCCAGCAAAACGAATGTCTTGACGTTAATTCCTCCAACACCTTTTCACAAAGTTACAACTGATAAAACACAGTCTACGAGAGATTCTAACTTTGGCTAACTATCTCTCATGACAATATTCCTGTTTCTAGGCTAACAAAAAACTTTTTCAGACCTCTTTCTCCCTCTCACAAACAGTTCTCCCAACCTCACCAGTTTTCAGGTCTCTTCAGAAATCATGAGAATTCTTAGTAGCTGCACAGAAAAGGACCACTCAGTCGCATTTATTTTTAAATGGTTGAACAGGCAGCTTGCTAAAACACAGCACACAGGAACATCTTCAGTATTAACCTCTGGTGACTCACCTGCAGAATACATTTCAGCACTGACTTATTTAGAAGAAAGGGTCAAATAACCTACATGAGAAAAAACAGGGAGGTATAACATTGCCTTAAATGCCTCTATATATTCAAAAAGCTATTCAAGAAAGCAAGCCTCCCCCCTACCTTTTTTTTTAAGTGGTAGTATTTGGCACTCCCCTTCTTGAATTTAACATACAAACATAAAAACCGAGTAGGATGAAGCCTGCATCCTTCAAAAGATATTGACTCAGGAAAAGCTTGGGGGGATTTTTACATTCATATATATCTCCTATTTTATAAGTTAGTGCTTTAAATTAACTTTTTATTTCAAGAAATCTAATTTGGCAGATAAAAAACATGAGAGTATGATTTTAATCAACCTCCCTTGAGACTTCCTAAAATAACACAAGTTGATGACTACTAGCAAGATAGCAAGCTATTCTCTCCTTGTCAGCTGCATCTATCTTCCTGAAATATTTGCTGGAATATCAGTGACGAACCATAACAACATAAAGGAACAAGTATAGCTCAGCTTACGCTTCACCGAAAAATACTTTTAATCTACTTTTTGTCACTCAAGTCACACCTAGCTATAATGATTTCCAAATGCTATCGTCCCACAGAAAAACAACCATCTAAAGAATGGTGTTAAGGCAAGGGCACTCTTTCAGCAGCCTACAAGAACCATTAAAAAATAAATAAATAAATAAAGTTGGTAAAAAGTTGGTCACTTATTTGAGGCATAACCACACCATCCTAATTCATCAAGGTATTTTCTTAGGCATAAAATCCCACATGAACAGCATTCTGCCCATTACCTTTGTCAACTTTTAATCATGTCATATTACCAACAACTTGCCAAAGCAGAAAGCAACAGACAGCATACAACATGTCTGTGTAATGGCTATTTTTAACCTGCAATTCAATCAGCACTTACAATGGCTAGGATTAAAGCTTCAAGACAGCCAAGTTACCCTATATAGGTCAGTGCAATTACATGTTGAAACACGTTGAGAGAACAGGATGGTAAGCTGTGCTCCCCTTCCCCTGGTGCAGAAGAACAGCACCAGAAAGTTACTCACTGGCAGTGAATTCCTTTACTAACAGAGTACATACTCATATTCTGCCTGTCTTGATAAACACTGCACAAAGAAAAACCTAAAAATAAATGAGTTTCATCCATATGCTTTTCAATATGATTTAAAGCTTAGAGATAACATTTTGGCAGCCCTGAAAATCAATACCCTTTCACCTTCACTGGCAGCTGCTCAGCTGACTTCACTTAGTCAACACCAAAGTAGCTACCTTGGATAGCATTTTCAGGGCTGGCTCAATAATAAGTCTACTCCATCCTCATCCTGTGTAGTCTCTAACTTCTCCGCTGAAGTAACAGTTACAGGACCTATTCTGAAATAGCAGCTTTGAGGATGCTTTAAATACCAGGTTGTCCTAATAATGAAAAATAATATTGAAAAATAAATAAAAAATTTCTTCAAGCCAGCCCCGAATTTATACTTCAAATTCTTAATTACCAGTGTCTTCAATGTCAATGTCTTAAAAGAAAAAAAAAATTACAAAAAGGAAAAGCTAACTGCTTCAGATGTAGGGCTAATTGGTTCTAAGAGGAAACCAGTAATGTTTTCAGAGTAATAAAAGCAGTGACAGCACCATGTAATCATTTATCCTCTAGGATATATCCAAAAGATATACACCATGAAATAGTATTGACCCCCATACACTGGAACTGCTGCTGCACATTAACCAATGAGACAAGGAAGATGACTGAAGCTGTATCTCATCACCAGGCTTCCAAGGTACTTAATATTTTAAATTTCGCTTTTGATACAGCAAGCTGTATCCTTCATTTGGTTTCTCCTGAAGAGCAGTCCAAACAGTATTCCCTGCCTCTTCCCTATCTTCACCCAAACACACACTAGGAGATACTTGCTTCTAAAACATACCCCTAATAAAAGAAAAAGGCTACAAGGAATATATAAAACTGTTTTAAAAACTTTCAGATTCAACAGATACAAATTAAGGCACATCTAGTTAGCAAAAGGAGTGGAAATCTTGAGATAATTATGTTTATTAAAGCAAGCAAAGGTGGCCATCTCCAGACTAGCTCACACTCACTGCTAGACACATGTCAATCTGCAGTCCACCTCCTTTCCTTAGCACTCAAAGCTATCAAGATGTTTATTTCTCTCACCTTTCTTAAGTGCCAGATTCAGAACAAACAAACATTAAACAAAACATTCACTTACTCATACGAGGCAATGGCTGGATGCACAGGTCCTTACTGCCTCCAAGCCAGTGCAGCATAACTGAATCTGTCCCTTTTCTCACAGAGCTGCAGGAAGCAGCACCCCAACCTTCCTCCCCTTGGTTACTGACTCCCCCTTCACTGGCAGCTGGCAACCTTTAAATAGTGGGGCCCTGCAGGATTGCTGCCCCTCATAGGTGCAAAGAATAAAGCTGAGCAGGCAACCTTAATTCCCTGCTTGGCAAGCCTGGGAGGCTCTCCCACACTGCAGGACCAAGGCCTCCCATAAGGAGGGCAGAGGATCATAGACTGCTAAGAGCCACATCCCACACAAAGCTTGATGAAGGGGCAAAGAAACCTTTTATAAGTGGAGCCAAAGGTCACTCTCCAGGGACAGCTGCTGCAATATGGTATTAAACTGAGGGTAGATACATAACTCTTGATTTCTTCACTTTTCAAAAAACAGCAAGTGTTTCTCAGCACTAGAAGTCTATCTACATCAGTCCCACAGCTAGAAAGGGGCCATCACTGGTGATGTGGAGAAAATTTAGAACCACTGGTCTACTCTCACAAAATGCAGGCACAAAACTTCAGCCTTTCATTAGCACAGATGAATTTGCAGCTGGTGCCCTGATTGTGTTCTCTGCAATTATGCTCTTGTCTTGGTGTGAAATAGCCCCTCAGGAATGGAGGAAAGCAGGCAGGACACACTTTCTCAGCTACCCTTGTCTAGCCTGTGACCTTCAGAGGCACAAGCTAGGTTGGCGTGATTATGAGAGCTGCAACTTTCTCCTTTCACAGCCCCTAAGATGCTGCAGGTGCCTCCTAATATCTGCTTCTCTGATAATGGACCCACCCGAGGAGGGGGGAGTGGGGAAAAAAAAAAAAAGAAAGAAAGAAAAAACACAGAAACCCCACTCAGCTCCCTAGAGCTAAAAGAGCTACTTTACCACTAAAGCTGTTACTTCAGCTGCCATAGCACAATTACAAGACTTAGCACATACTTATTTTCTTCTTAATCACAGTTGGAGGGATTGAAGGACTCAGTAGTAAACCAGAGGCAACTGGGATCAAAGAACAGTGCTGATATTTTAATGTCTCTGTTTTCATTCCTGAATCAGTATAAACATTAACTACCCTTATTTTTTCAAACTGGCATAGTCTGTACTTTCTAAAAAGCAGAAAATAACTGCAGAATCGAAGACAGTTACTTCTCTAAACATGAAAACATAAGCTATCTGTAACTACACTTTATTCCAACATAATCGTGCTTGTCATGCACAAGAGGAGAATTGTATTGATGTATGTGTGCCAATACAGATAAAACAATACAACTTGTTTAGCTAGACAAAGAATAACATACAGCTTGCTATTTTTGTGGTTTAAGGCCATAAAGCCTCAATCTACAGCCTCTTCCAATAATGTACATGTAAGCTGATTTTGTATTGCAACTTATTTATGCGTATTTTTCCTCATCTTCAAGATATCTGGAGTTTACCTCTTAGTGATCACAAGAGAGCATGGTTTGACAGTTACATCTTAAAAATACTCTAGAACTACAACTTAAAGGAGATGAATCTACTTGTTTGTGCCCCTCACTCTTTAATGCTCAACCTACTGACCACTAATGCAAAATGATGATGGATGTGCACAAAAGTAACAAAAATACTACTCTTGTTTATTAATAGTGACCAGGAACCCAGGTTCAAAAATCAGCAGTAGGTCAGTACTAATTCAAAGAAATACCTGTTCACAAAATGGAGTTCAGGTCAGTGGGTACTAAAGATAGCAAGTCAGACTGAAATTAAGAGAAGAGAGCTTTTTATATTTTAGGCATTCTTAAAATGTTGGTAATGAGAAAATTATTTCTTTTTTATATGTTTGGAATTGGAAACTGCAATGAATTTTATATATATGTGTTAAAGTGATGACACATGGAAAGTGAACTTTAAAGTCTCACTCACCTTTACTTCAGTAATTTTATATGCCAGATGGTTGCAGATGTTTCCAGGTAGTTAAGCCTACTAGAGAACTCACAGCTACTTTTGTCCCAACTTGTTTCTCTGCTAAAAATATGCAACAACATTCCTTGCTGTGTTATTAATAGCTGTAATACAATATTAAGTTATTATTAGTCTAATGCAATCCAGGTGACAGAGAAAGTGATGACAGAGGTGTAGTAGCTTTCTTTGAGTCAGTAATGAAGTAATATCCTAGCACATGAGCAGAGCCTATTGAAGTACTGTTTCTCAAAGGTGGTGCACAGCACCAGCCTGATCACCTGCAGCACTGGGATTCTAACGCTCCTCCTCCCAACCCAGTGAACAAAATCACATGGAAAGAAAAGGGACTCTGACACTTACAAGGTAGGATGGCTGCTGAAGCATGGGGGGAAAACAAACAAACAAACAAACCTATACCACAACCTAGTCCAGAGGTTTGAAAAAGCGTGTTTGTATTTGGAACAACATGGGAAGAACTACAATGAAACCACACCAAGTCCCACTTCACACTCCCATTCCTCAATCAGCAAAGATACAGACCAAAGTCTACATTTACAGGCAGACTGCAATACTAAAATTTTCTTAAAACACTTTTGGAAAGTTTGGAAAAAAGGAGATGCAACTAGTTTTGAAAGAAAACTTTAAAATTTTAAGTGCAGGTACAAGACTTGTGGAATTATAACAGTGAGGATTAACTTTCCGTTCACCTCCTTTGTTTGATTGCAAGCAGTCAGTAAACAGCACTATGCAATGTTGTGTGACTAATATGTTATTTGAAAATTTAACAGTACTTTAAGAACTAACTTCCATAAAATAAAGTTCTACAAAGACTCTTGAGGCATTAGCAGCTACACTAACAAAAACCTGCAGGACAAAAGTGTCAAATTCAGTAACCACAATCTATTTTTAAGGCCTAGAGCAAACACCTTAACTGAACTACAACTTGTTAAAAGTCCTAGCTTGCAAAAAACTTAAAAGACCTCTTACATTAAACAGTCTGAATGCAAATGCTGAACGCCCAGCGTTTGATATTTACTTAGATCTGCTGTACCTGGATGTTTCCTTCTTCAAAGGCCCATGCTGCAGAAGATGAATAGCTTTTCACAGTTGTGCTTCTGAACATTTGTTCATATTGCCTCAGAATAACATTCTTCAAACGGAGCTCTAATGCAGCTCATGCTTTCACGTCAAAATAAATAGCTGTTTACACTGATGAACACTTCTGTAGAAAATTCAAACATACACAATCACTACAGAGTCAATCTCTTGAAGCATGAGGCTTTGTAAACTCCAGAAATCTGTGGCTAAATCCTGAGAACTTTGAAAGGCTGCTGGAAATAACTATTCTATCCCTCCTTCTCTTGAAGAATAAGGCCTTACATTTTCCTTAGTCATGATATTTGCAGGGATATGAGTCAATTTCCCATCTCTGTTGGACCTTTTTCCCTGGTAGGATAATATTCCAATTTCTGTCTTCTATAGCTAAGCTCTGACAAAGAGCATAACAGCCAACTCGCAAAATGCTTTCTTCAGAGAATGGCTTTTCTACTTAGCCTTACATCCCAAAGGATCAAGAGCCAAACAACCCTCTCCTCCTGAATAGCTGCTGTAAGCCAATACATTTAAAAAATACAAGTGTGCTTCAAGGGAACCAAGGAAAAGGAAGCCAGTTGGTAGGCTTTCCTCTCCCAGAAAAGCTGAAGTCTATGCCAGGATATATCCTGGTATTGAGTTCAATGCCAGAGCTGAGCTCAGTGCCAGGATGCAAGCCAGTGAACAGTCCCTGATACCAGTTTACATGCCACCACACCCCATGGCCTGTAATCTAGGGTTGAATCACTACAGTTGAAGATGAAAACCTGGACAGGTTATGAATGAAACTCTGGAATCCCTCTAGAGCTCATTATATTTACTTGCTTATACTTTTTTTTTTTCCCCCTCTTGCATGACACTGTTCCTACTTATAAATTCTTGGAAGA
>NW_010585441.1:0-20390 GCF_000705375.1 Tinamus guttatus | reverse complement strand
GTTTCTGGGGGGGTCTGTGCAGGAGGTACCCCTTCCACAGTGGGTGGTCCTGGGGCCAGTTTATAGGAGCCATATGTGACAGATCCTGAACTGGCACTGCGGGCAAGGGAGCATGGCGAGCGGGGCAGACCACAGTACTGGGCAAGAAGGATTGTACGTGGGTTATGTACATTTATGTATAGCCCCATCCTGCCTCTGCAAACATCCAAGGTGTCCTGTGCCTTTTTGGGTAACATTCACTCAGTTCCAAAATGTTACATTGAAAAACTCAGAAACTAGCCTGGAAGCTGGGTATTTGGACAAGGGTTGTGGTTTCTGTTTGCTTGTTTGTTTGTTTTAATTTTCTCCACATACATAATGGCCTCCTAATTCTGTAGGCAATGGTTGTGTGCATTTGGACATTTCGCTTACCAAGACATACATCCAAGACTATTTTCCCCAAATCCAGAAAGCTCTCTTGCGTACTACACAATTTCTCCATGACCTAGGCCCATTATTGCATCTTGAAGGGTTAAAACAGGGAGAAAGTGCCCTGTGCTCAGGTAGGTTAAGAAGTTCAGAGCCAAGAATCCCAAACTTATAACTAAATCTGCATTCTGTAATCAAATCTGCAACCTGTTACTGTAAGGATCAGTGACACATGTCTGTGCCTGGTCTACATTTGCAGGGGCACAGAAAGCAGCAGAAGAAACATAAGGTATGGACTTCATAAAGAGCATGAAGTATCTCTCTGCAGTGGGGAATTGACGGCCTTTCCATGTGCTTAATTTCAACCCAGTCCCTTTCTGCCCTCCAGAATGCATCGTACTTCATGGCTGTGGTCACAACTGCATCATCCTCTGTGGGGATGGATAGCCCCCATAGGACTACAGGACAAGAACTGCAGTACTGAGAAACGCAGGGACATGTATCCCAGACGTGTATCTTAAGCAAGAAAGCGTGATCTGTAGAACATAGTGTACATAAGAGGCTTGCTCAAAATGATTCTTGAGGTGGGCGCACTCGTCTGCTCTGGGGCAAAAGGAGCTAGGCCACACGCAGTCATCCCCAGTGTTCCTACTGTGCGCAGGGCTAGCTTATCATGATTTGTTTTTTTTCGCAGTTGTGCATATGTTCAGAAAAGAGCTGCCAACATAAAGCAGGCAGCAAACATTCAGCAAACTACTTCAGGTTTTTCACGGGTGATATTTTATTGGCTTTTTTTTCTTCTCACCTTGAAAAGGCCCTACATTATTTTTACCATCCCACAGTAGTAATTCTCATGCACCATAACTGGCTACACCTATTGAGTTTCTGATTCTGAGTTTTGTATATAAGCAGAAAGCTATTCACCTGAACATATTGAATATATATTAAAAATCATGAAGCATTTTTGTGCCAAAGATTTTGTAATTAAGGGTAATCAGTTTTGTGACAATTGCTTTAACAATACTTCCCAATTAAAATCAGTATTTCAGAAATAAATATTTTTTGTATCAATTTTACTGGTGACTAATTAATTTCTAGAACAAACAATATTACTGTATTCTTCATTTCTGTCTGCTTATGCATATTGTATGTGTTGGTCACCATAGAAAGTCAAGATCAAATAGGACATTTTTTCTAGTGTAATTTACATAATTACCATTTAATAGATTTTTTACATTGCAGAATATTTATGTTGAACTTTCATTTTCAGAAAACACCACTGTACCTTTGCTGTTAATCTATAATGAGTATTAGGTGGTATAATATTCTACGAGTTCTGAATTAATTATGAATTCTCTGAATTAATGCTGACTTCTACTAAATTAATCCACAGCTACATGTCTCATTACAAAGATATTGGTATTTTGGTGGCAGCGTTAAACAAATCGTGGAAGCCAAGATTTTATATGATGCTTATCAGACAGCAGCAGCTACCTTCCCTCCAGCACTGGAAAATATAAATAAAGAATGGGTGCAGTCCTCATGGCTAAGAGAGATCAGATGACCTTAGGGCCCAACACATCTGACTTGATGGGTTTCTGATCATAAATCAGAAGAAATTACAGTTGTATCTAATGGTCTTCAACTGAATTTACAAATATGAGATGGGCAGTATTGTTATGACACGGATACTGAAAAGAAAGTAGAGCAATATGTGAGTGAAAGAATCTTTGAATTAGCCAGAGCTTTAAATTTCGTCTATTTATACATTTTCCCTTCTGCAAACATCACCAAATGACTACAGACCTTTGAATTTCAGAAGCTGGATTTTATTAGAGCTTGAATTAAATCAATGCAGTTTTATAGAGAAATTCAGATCTGTTGGATAAGGTCAGTATGTACATGTGTATACGGAGCAAGAGAGAGATGTGTATACATATAAATTTAACTTCTGAATGATTTCCTGCTTTTCAGCATATTCTACATAGGCCTTCTGAATCTATAGTCTGTCTCTTTCCATCATCTTGAGCCATGGCTGTGTGTTTGCTCCTCTTCCTAGCAGCCACCAGATTCTGTTCCTGCTGCAGAGTCATAATTCTCCTTTGAAAAGTCCTTCCCTCCCCATCCATCCAGAGTATGCTTTGCAGGAGAACACATTCTCCTGCCCTCCTCAAGGCTGTATTTATCCAGGGCAGCAGCTAAAACAAGGTAAGTAGGCAACTTTCCTTCTTGCCAAGCTTTTCAGTGAACATGGCTTTTAGAGGCACATAACACACAGTAAACTACTAACAAACAGCTACTGTCTGTCAGAAGTACATAGTATGAGGCAACACAGGCTTTACATCTGGAAAGACAGTTAGAGACTTGACAACAACAATATATGTGGTTGTCTCACCCAATTTCTCATCACAGAAGATAAGACCTTAAAGGAGTTCTCAAAGAGAGAGATTGTTTTTCTCAGTCACACTGAACAAAACCATCCAAGGCAGTCAGAACCTCAGCTAAAGCTCAGGCTATTGTCCTTGTGCATTTGGAGGTATCATAGTATAGTGAGCAGGGCCCTCTCCTTCCAGGACAGGCAAGCAGGACAAATTGTATTATTTACTGAATTCAGGGTCCCTGAGTCCATCACAAGCATTTTCCAAAAGAGCAAAGCTTGAACATGATTGAGTAAAGTCCACAGATTTTAGCTCCCAACTTCTTATTACAAAAACACAAGGGAGAAATTCTTCTTGCACACGCATACTTTAGGAATGAAGCATAACATGGGAGTTTTCATTTAGGGCTGATTTATTTTTCTTAACTCATCCCTTTATTAGCATTTTTTAAAAATAAATTGTTGAAAGAGTTAAGATGGTATGTCAAGCTTAAATCTGAATTTCATTACTGTTGAAACCTGAATGTTAAAATAACATAGTTTTTTATCTTTAATTTCCTTTTTTATTAAAAATTTAAAAATATATTTTTTGAAAGTTATTAAAAGCATTTTTTTAACCTAAGGACCACCTAGACACAACATAAATATGTGTTTAAGATTTTTTTTTAAATGCTACTACGTATCTGAGCAATTGGAATAGCTCCACAAGAATATTAGTTTTTCCAGTATGTCATCATGTCAGTACTTATCTAGAATACATGACTGCAAAATTACAGACTAAGCATGTGAAGTGGCCAGTTGATCTCTCTATTTTGGACAGTTTAAAAGCAAGCGAAGTGGCCAGTTCATCTCTGTATTTTGGACAAACTGAACAGTTCTACAGATTTCGTTTTTCATCTTCAAGACAGTTTTAGTTATGGGAGAACAAGAGCAACTTTAACTTCCATGATTTATTCACTTAGCATAAATAAAGCTGAAAAATAGCAGTCCTTTTGGTAATGGTAATCAAAATGGGCTTGTAAGCCACTGGAATTAAAGTATGATAATGGAAGTGCTGACAGATCCTTTACTGCAGTGATGGGAACCCACACTATAATCTGTAAATAAAACTTAGCTCTCTCAGTGAAGTGAGGAAAGTGATTTATTGTCATTGTTACTTTGGACAGGCAAATAACATAACAGACTTCTTAAAATACGAAGTGTAAGTGAAGTCCAGTCTGTCACAAGACCAAGAATAATACTGTAGATTTATTCAGTTTCCTTCATCCATATATTCAAAAGAGCTTTCTTACTGTTAATTTTGCTAGCTCATTCCCACCCTGCAGAGGGGAAACTGAGGAGCAGGTAGCTTGAAGACACTATCCTAGTATGATATTTTTTAGAGAAGCCCATTTTCTCCTGATTGCAATGGGATCTGAACTGGATGTTGTATGACTGGGTCACAGAACACGTCTGCCTCAGGGCCTAATAAAGGCCAACTTAAAAGATAGCTTTATTTTGTGAAAGACTTGTAATAGCCCAGAGGATTGTCAGTGGTCTGAATCAAGCTTTATTTGCTACATCACACATTCAGATTTGGTTGATTGTTACTGAAAATTCTTCTTATGTGGTGGCTGGTTAATACTGTGTGTAAGGTAACTGGTAGTGAAGATAGGTTCTGGGTATATGATACCAAAATCACCATATGCCCAAAGATCCTGTACAAATCTGGAAAAGCAAATACCTTCATTCTCCCAAGAATCATACTGTTTCAGGAAACAATTTGGTAGACTTCTGAGCGTGATCCCACAGAGCTTCCTTCCTTTTATGTAAGCTCTTCCTCTTAAGTAGCCAGCTCTCAAAGATACTATCATTGCTGAAAAGGCAGAAAAGTGAGTTTTCTCATGTATGAATGTATGATATGAACATTGTAAAAGGCCTTTTTGATACAGTCTTTGGATACACAAGCACACTCTCAATCTTTCACAGGACTCCTGCCTCATTCAGCACATAGGCAAGGGGGCTTAATTCACATGCAGTGATATTTTATTTCGCCTTCACTGTTGAGTGCTCAAGGCCTCCTCCTGCCTTATCCATTGCATGCTACGTAAACCCTGTTCTGATAACAGAATTAATTTCCTCAAGAGATTTCCTCCAGTGCTCAGTGCTATTGCAGATGAATGCCTCACAACTATTCATGTATTTATTATCACAATAGTCCTCTGCAGGGAGGAAATAATTTTACCCCCATTTTATGGATGGAGTGTTATCGGACAAAATGGTGACTAAGTCACAAGTAACCATCACTATGGGCTGCCCAAGTCTGGGATGCCCACGACTGGTTTCCCAAAACTATTAAAATGATATGAGTTAAAATTACAGCTGCCAGTGACCTCAGCTTAGGCCGCATGCACTGGCTGTTCTACAAATAAAGCCTTCCTTCTCAGAAAAGAAGGAAACACATCCAGTGAGACTCTGGAAAGTTTATCATCAGTGGACTGGAAATTTAATATAGCAGCATTTGCAGCTTAATAATGAGATTCCCTTGCCCAGTTCTGGAATTCACTGAATTCATTCACTTTTAAGTTCCTCAAAAAATGAGAGGGTGATCCTACAGAAACTAGCCTTCTCTGCTGCTTAATCCTGATTCTTTCTCAGAAAGGACAGTTTTTAACATAGGAAGTAATGAAGTGAAATTTATTCTGAAAAATTTTTCTATCAATCAGTAATGCATCTGTTCAAGTGTATATATATTGGTCCAGAGCCATTTCCACTGATTATAGTGGGAATGCTTCCCGGTGTTTGCTCATTAGGCTTGCACATCAAACCTCAAACCAGCCATGGCAAAGTGAGCAGGACTATCTATTCTTTCAAATTCTATCTGCTAAACTCTTTGCATGCCAGTGAGGCCACAGAGGTGACTAAGGACATAGATTAGAGACAACTGGGGACAAGTGAGTGTCACTTCAGTCAGTTTTAGCTTGCAGAATCTTTTACCATTAATAATGTTATGGAGCCCATAACCACATGTGATTCTTGAAAAAACGACTTATTCTACAGAGCTGGCTATTAAAACCAGACAAAAATCAAAATTCTCCTTTGTTAGTAGTATGAAAGATGTCTTTTATATATTTCCTGCTCGTTGTTCATTATGTTCCCTTAAAAATAAATAGTCAGGTAGATTCCTTTGGAGGAGGTGAATGTTGATACTTCCTGGAAGCACGTGAGTAGGATGAGGAGGGGGGCATGCACAGTCTGAGGAGTATGGCAGGGAGAGGGAAGAGGAGAGGCTTAAGAGCCTGTAGATGATACGCAGATACAAAGTGGGCTGAGTTAGGCCTTGGAAGTGTTCCAAATAAAACCTGCAGAGAGGAGCAGAGGAGACTCCACACTTTACTGCAATGCAAAGTCACTGAATTCACTGTAAATAAAACAGAAAGCAAGGTCTGGGAGATTTAACTATGAATGTTTTTTGTTTATATTCTGAATTCCTCATTTCAAATTCACTGAAAATATTAGCTTTACTAGACTGTATTCTGACACAGCCTGGCTTTTTTATAACTTTTTTGATTGAAAAAAAAACATACTCTGTTCTGAGAACATCATTTCTAGGGAAAAAGTGTGGCCAGATCTATCTTCATTTTCAAGCTTTTTCACTGTGCATAAACACAGACCAGCAGAGTTGTTACAGAGCTTTGTGAAGAGGATATAAGGCAAAGGCTGTTTCCAAAAGTAGTATAACTGTGATGGACCAGTTTCTGTACTGATATGGCAAATCCTATATAGACTCAAAGAATTTCACTCATTCTGTGCATAATAATCAGTTGAAAGTATTGTCACAATTTATTTTTGGCCTGACAGTGGAGTTTGATAATTGAATTTCAGTGGAATAAAGAATAACACACCCCCTGTTCTCTATTTTTAAAAGAGTAAATGAACTAGCAATCTGAAAAAGCTCAAGAAGTAGTGAGAATAATTGGCAAGATACTTCTTATTTCCTGTGTCAGTATTTGAATTTTAATATAGGTTGATATTGCATATCACATAGCCATGGCCATGCATTCTGAATGTAAACTTTATAGTGTCTTTGTTGTAAGTCAGTGTGGAAATGGTGATAAAATAACTACTTAGCAGCCTAATGATATCTTGCTAGTATGAGATCTTATAATAAAACTCACCAGTCTTTCTTGGAAAATGAAGATTGATTATGTCAACTGGGGTATGTGAATTAGTGATATAAAGACTAAAGAGGCTTGCTTTACTTTGCAAGTAAATGATTTTTTTTCGTGTGGAATTTATATCACAGTTCTTTTAACTTTCTTTAAAGTTTCCATGCCAAAAAGCTTGTTTTGCAGACATGTGTATTAGTCTGAAATTAGTTTGAAATTAGCTTGAAATTATTATTATTATTCTTATTTTTACCTCAGCGCTCTATACCTATACCTCATAGTCAATATAGTGCTGAGTTTTGTTTGATGACATGTCTAAACTAAACTTTGGTAGATCAAAAATACTTAGTAACTTGAGAACAGGTATTGACTTGGTATTGTGTATGCTCCTTTGATGTAATTTGATCTAGAGTCTATGCTAGTTAAAATAAATATGTTTCAAGGAATAAATTGTTTTGGAGTAAAGAACACAGATGCACAAACATATGCTGAATAGTTTACCAACCTTTTTTTTTTTTGTCAACAGAATGAGCTTCTGTGTATATTTTAGACTTGTCTTCACTGTTAGGCTTTTGTACCTTAGTTTAATTAGCTGGTAATTAAACACTTACTTAAAGCTAAGCTGCTAATTAACTTAAAATATATTTCCTCAGTAGGTGAGTATAATTCCTCTAAGTGTATTTCAAGCTTGGACCAAGAGTAAATATCTATATTTGAAGAAAACATGGAGGCATGATCATGCATAAATATGTGAATTGGCTGTAGATAATCTAGCATTATTTAACTTGACATAAAAATTCCAATGCTGATATAAACATCCTCAATGCAGAATTACTTGTTATTTAGTTTAGTAAACATAAGATTGTATATTTTTCCGGTCAGCTACATCAGTAGAGTACTAGACTTACAACAACTTCAGTTTTTAACATTATTCTTTAATATCTTGACTTTTCTTAGTTCAGATGTTCATATCAGAGTAAATACTTTGGCTTTTCTTGAATGCTGTTATATACTTGGCCACACGATTGTCTCACAGCAATGAATTCTACAGGCTAAGTATGTGTGATGAAGCATTTCCCTTCCTCAGTTTGGAATTTCCTATTTTCAGTTGTCTTCAAGTTTGCATTGCAGTAAAATTACACAAATATTTAATATTTTTCTATGGCATTTCTTTTAAATACTTCTCATCATTTTCATTCTTATTTGGTTCCCTTCTAGTATAAGTTTTGTCCAATGTTTTCTTTTTTCACATGGAAGTTTTTCATATCTCTGCTATTTTTTAAATCCACCTCTGAACATGATCTGGTTTTTGTTTATATTTTGGGGAGTGGGATGATCAAAATTGGGCAGAGAACTGTAAGAGTAGGAAGAAACTGCCTCTATGAAGCCATTGCAATATTTTCTTATGCATCCAAACATTTTATTTATTAATTTTTCACCTTTGAGGCCTCTGGTGTACACAGAGCAGGAGTCTCATCTAATTCCACACAGGTGAGACCATGATATTCCCACAATGGGCAATGATTCATACAGAATCTAATAAGACACCACTAGATGCAAATGGATTCTTCCAATATATAGTAGATATACATTACATATTTTAAATTTTCTGTAAAATTTGTCAGAGATATTAGTCTTACCACATCTCTCACGTTATAATGTTTGTATGTATAGGCAGACGGAGAATTCCTGCATACAACATGCTCGTGAGAGCAATTATCTGTTTTGCCTTTGGGTTACAGAACTCTATTTTTAACACTGGCTTTTGATGACATGCTAAATATTCCTTATTAGGATTTTTAGTTCAAATCAGCTTCTTGAGAGCTGAATGGCTCAAGAATCTTGTTGTCTTTGGACCAGTGAGTTGTTTTCTGTTTTGATAGCGTTAAGTGTCGTAGACCTGAGGTGTAGTCTGTGTTTGCTCCTTGAAACTCTAAGCAAATATCTGTTTTCCTTTCCCTAAGGAAAAACTAAGGCATCTCTAAGTACTCCAAAAGGATAGAAGAAACCTATTTTACTGTTTCAAGCTTATAGACCCAATCCTTGGAGCTGTACCAGCTGACATCAATCATTTAAGGAGTTTGCCTTCTTATTTCAGGTTTCAACTTAGACCTTTGGACATAGCTAAGTAGCTAAAAACAAAACAAAATAGTAGAAAGCCTGCAGAAAGGTTGCTTGTGGGTCCCCTTTAGCCATCTCTGGCAGAGAGAGAAAATAATCACGCTTTCACAACTGTTTCTTTAAAAGTGCTTGCAGTGCCAGATGGTCAGAACAAATAGGCTTTTCTGAAAGAGCTCACTCACAAGCTTTCATCTTTCAGAGGAGAAGGTGGCACAAGGTCAAACATCTTCTCAACTCTCAACTTAGTTGGAGATTCAACATTAGGAAGCTTTTGATAGGCTGTCAAAGAAATGGTATAAGCCCAATACTTGGAAACACTTCTCATTCACATGAGAAGTCTTTCTATCTAATGAAGTACTGGAACTTTGAACTAAACACAGAAGCAATGTTTTTAGGCTTGGTGCTGAAAAAATCCATCTCCTAACAAGAAAGACTGATAACAAAATCTAATTTGTGCTGTTCATGTATCCTGAAGGTCTCACTTTTGATCCTTACATCTGCTGGTTATGCTATGATGATAAAATTTCTAATCAAGTATAATAGACCCCTTCAATGAACTGTTTAGTTTGTGGTATTCCTAAAATTATTCTGGAGACTAATGTATGCAGCTTGCCACTGAAGCTGCTAAGTCAGGAGGCACTACCATATATTCTTTAATGTGAGACTGTTTCTTATTTTCCAGCTTATAAAAGCACCTCTTAAACAAACCTACGGTGTGGTCCAAATCGTCTGTTTATGATTCTGTCATCACTATTTCTCAGTGCATGAATGTAATCTGTTCTGTTGGCTGAGGCAAGCTGCAAAAACAAACCTCACTGATGTAGGAAGGCAGTGGGCATTTTCTTCTCATGGAGTGTTAATTTAATCAAATACTTTATGAAATGATACTTAACATTGAAAATGTCTTCTGATTGGAAATTCATATGCATCAGAATGCTGCCCTCTGCTTGTTAGTCCTTGATTGTATGAAGGTACAGTATGTATGTGAAAAGTCTTTGGTTTGATTTTTGCCCCTTAACTGCTGACACTTCTGGAATAGTCCAAGTAACCTGCTGATCTCTACTAAGATATGGGGAAGTGAAGGGATTTTTTTCCTCAAGGCCACTGTGTTCAAACAGACTTGGTGGCTTCTACTAAACCTAAACTAAACTAAAACAACTAAGATTGTTTTACCTTTCCTTTCAAGACCCCAAGTAAATACATTAGAGTGTAAGCACTGGAAGCTAATGAGTTTGCAGCTAAAATGCGTTACATGCAGTAGGGACAAAGCACAGACAGCTGAGAAGGGTAGCACAGTTTTCCTGTTAGACAAAAAGATATGGAGACTCCAAAAAAATTCATCGAGGATCTAGATAAAGAGGAGGAGATTGCTGATTCCCAGTGGGATATGTAAAGCTATCAGCATGAAACCACACATTTTCAGACTGCTTTGCCAGTAAAGACCACATCAACATTTATACTCATGGTGCCTTATACCGCTGCAGTCTGGCCAACTTGCCCCGATCTAGGACTTGCCCAGAAGATGAAATATGTCACTTGCACAATGTTCAGATTTAATATGAATTAATATGTTGCCCTGGGGAAAAAGAACTAGATAGACCAAATGATTGATAAGCAGCTATCTGGAATTCAGCAACTGGAACTACAAATCAGTGTCTTTTAGTTTTTTGAAATAAACGGAATAGAAGCATTTGCTTAACACTGATTTTAATTCTTAAAAACATTTAACAAGACATCTCAGACATCCAATAGCTTTCTCTCTTTCTATTCTCATCCTAAATTGAACTGGCTATGAACCAAAAATAAAAGAAACAGTCAAAATACAAGAACAAATAGGACTGAAAAAATCAGTGGGGAATTAACTGCTAAACCTCTTATAGTACTTATTTTGCTTTCTTCTCAGTGTTCATACCTGGAACATAAGCCATTGTTTTGTAGTATTCAGGTTAATAGACAGTTCGTTCATCTTTTCAATTTTAATAGATTAGAACCATCTCAGAAAAGTTTCCATGATGTGGTCATACTTTTTCCAAACCCAAGCATAACTGGAAAAAGCTTGAATATGATTTTGTAGTGTTAAAAAGAAAATAGACTGTCTTCCTTTTCTTTGGGCACAATCGTAACTGCATGTTCAGAGATTTGCAATGAGATTCCATGACAGCAGAATTTGTCTGCAAAAGAAAACAGGAGTTTGGGAATACTTACCTTGCTGAAACACCAAGCAAAGCGACGAACATACATACATAAATGCAGGCACACATGTTCTATATACATTATATATAATGCATATACATTATATGTGTATATGTGCATATGCACAATCTATATGTACATTTTATAACATGCATGTTTATAAGTATAATTATTTTTGCTGAAATAGGCAACTGCGAGATTTATGACTGATGCATTTTTATGCCCTATCTGCTCTTTCTAAAAAGAAAAGCAAAGTTAAATGCAGCTGATGATTCTGAAGATGAAAAGACAATATATTAGCCAAATTTAAAAGTATGGCAAAACAGATGCATCATATTCAAACAATCTGAAAATTTGTTGTGTTTAGTTATAAGGAATGTTTGTCATCAGAAACACTGTAATATCTGTGCAATTACATAGCAAGCAATATATCTTAATGGGCTTTACAGTTAGTAAAGAACAGGACAAAATGCAAATCTCCTATTAATCTGGATTAAGTAGAGAAAACAAACTTGTTTTAATCCTAGTGTTATAAACAGAAGGTCTAATCCTGAGCCTGCTTATATAGTGGTGTTAAACTAAATACTGTAGAAATACTGTGTTTGCTCAGTAGTAGAGAGCAGCAGACAACCCATTCCCAAGTGCTGCTGTGGGGGGTTAAGTAGGGGTGTCTTTAATAGTGAAATGAGGAACCTGAAATATGGGTCATGGGATCTCACACTCAATTAAAAAGCCAAAATCAACACAGGCAGGGAGCATTGGGCTCATTTGCTAATTATTCACTTCAGGCAAAGTCTGTTGTTGATATGAGTTTAGAATCTGGGCAGCAATATTTTTCACTGGGTAAGCGCACATTCACATCTGCCTCTAGACCAAACATGGGAATTTCTGATCCAAGCAGTGGCCACATATAAGAACTTTGGATAAAACAGTATTTAGCTTTTGTCTAGAATTTATGAACTGTCTGCAAGGTATAATGGCTTAAAATACCAAAAGATCACTATGATTTAGAGGGCTGTGTTATGTACTGAAAAGCAATTTTATAGGCAACACTCAAGAGGATAAGAGATTGTTGTAAGAGATTGTAAAATCAGATTTATTTGCACATTCAGGCATCCTGAAGGAAGATCTTACTGGTATTTTTTTCTGAAGAGCATTATTTCATAACTAATTCATTGACACTGAAACAATTCAGGCAAATGTGTCAGTTTTTATAGTTTACATGAAGTATTTTAATCACATTTGATCTGCACATTTTTGAGAGATAATGATTATGATCTTTTTAATCAGAGTGTGGGTGGCTGGAGAATTGAATTTTGTGAAAATCATCTGAAGACTTCTGTTTAGTCCAGTATGAACAAAAATAAATGCTTTAAACTTCAAAACATATCAGTAATTTGAGCTATCATCTTTAAGCTACCCTATATATCACAAACTGAAACTATAGTATAGTTTATTTTATGCTTATGAAATACTGAGTGATAAGAAATCAGCCCTAAAGTTTAATATTTGTGCATTTTACAAGGGCAGAGCTGAAATCAGCTAATATTTGTCACATATTAAAAGCAGAATCTAACCAGGATAATTAACTGACACTTTTATGAAAGAGAGAAAATGATAAAGGTTATCGGGTATTGCATTTTCAACAAAAATAGTAATTACCATGATAAAATTGTTTCTGGAAGTAGTATCTCAAAATACACAAGAGGCAAAATTAATAGGAAAGGCTTCATGCTATGTTCCTATAGACGTATGTAGATATTTAGGCACCTAGCACATGTCTGATTGTTCAGAAGTCCTAACCTCTCAGCTGGTCCATGGATTTCAGTACTTAAGGAGCTGAGTGGGAGCTTGCAGGCTCAGCACTTCTCTACATCAGGCCACCTGTTGAAGTGCCTAAATATAGGTCTAGGAGCTTAACCTCACGCTTTAGCAACCCTGGCTATTACAAACTGCTATTACCTCTCCAGCAGTCATTTGAAAAGCAGTTCTAGGATCCCATAGGACATGACAAGCAACAGGACAAGCGCATCTCTTTCTGTGTAGAAAGAAAGGTGAAGCTGAATGCATTAACAAAATTATCAGATCTGAGGAATAGCTGAGGCATGATGACCCACCTTGATATAATTTATCATTAATGCTGATGCCCAGCGGAAATTTGCCACAAAATTGCTAATATGAACTGAGCTGGACCCAGTTCTTTTAATAGCTGAATCATGTTTAGCTTATCAAAAGATAAAAACGTAACTGTGGTACATAGCTCAATGTGAAAGCTTGTAAGGGTTCTCTAGTTCTTAATACATTTTTCTGCCTCTCTGCAAAAGAATTGTTTGAGGAACCTGCCAAAGTGATTGCAAAATGGATTTTAGAGATTAGAATTAATTTAGGTCATATCTCTGCTGGATACTTTCAAAGATGTAATTACCATACAGAGATGTATGCATGTGACCATTTGTTTTCTAACCAAGATTGCTCCCCAGCAAAAGTAGGTCTGTGTATGCCACTGTAAGTACTAATGAAGAGACTCTCATAAGTCAATGATTCCCCTCTTTTAGTTGAAATGACCACTTTGATCTTAAAAAAAATAAAACTTGCCGCTGTTTGGTCTGCAGACACATTACATGTGTATGCGTTTTCATGTATATTCCGTAAACTGCGCTAGTACAGTTTATGTGAATACAATCCTCAGTGTTCATTTCTACACGGTTATCAGTTACCATCTTGCTAAGAGCATTAACTTTTCTCCTTTTTAGAGCAAGAAATAAAGATTTGTGATCTTAGCACACATTGTAAGCATAAAGCATAACATAAATACCAGTTAAGTACAATCATTTCTAGACTGAAAAATTAATACTGTGGGTTTGTTGTTGTTTATTTTTTCATGAACACTACAGGATCCTTGAAGGAACACCTGACAAAACTCCAGGGTAGAATGAAATATTATAAAGTGAAAAGCAAATGTAGCTGATGCAATACATTGCTCTGCTGAAAATGTCAACAGGAGAACTTGGTCAGAAACTACAAGCTATGAAGAACAATTTCAGGCAGTCTTGCTTGAATGAACACTAACAACACAACACAGGCTTTGAGACTTATTTCCAGTGCACTCTTTGAACTTTGTTTATGGCTGGTTAGCCCACAACAGTAACGATCTGACAGCCTGTTATGCCCCCAGCAGTACTGACTTGTGCTCTAGCCATGATATCTCACAAAGCAGGGGAAGCACAACCTCCAGCTAAGACTCCAAATAGTATTGCTAGTGTATTGCTTGTACTCTATCCATGATATCTCACAAAGCAGGGGAAGCACAACCTCCAGCTAGGACTGCAAATACTATTTCTAGTGTAAAGCATTAATAACCCAGCAGTGCACTCGTATACATCCATGTGTCTCTCATACATCTGCATAATGTTTCTTTTTCAGATCTGTTGTAGATTAGATATACAATAGCTTTGCTTTCTTCTCCTAGAGACTGTCATAACTTGGGAAAGTTGCTCTGCAGAAACATATAGTGCTTACTATGCAGGACAGATGCAGGACTACTATATAAATAATTTATTTTCTACCAACTTTCAGACATGAATGTTTTCCAATTTAAATAGAAAAGATGAGGATCACATGGATCCAGCCTGCAGCACTTTTTTTTTTTCAGTTGTCTGATGAATATGAATATACCTAGAATATTGTTTTTAAAAAGGGACCTTTTTTACCTCCAGTTAATTGATTACCAATTAACTCAAGTGAACTGAAGTCAACTCTAAGTGCTGGTCTAGACATGCCACAAATGTTTATTCCAGGACATTCTGAAGGAAAACCACAAGTATTTGAGTCCTGTGAGAAAAAAAAAATCTGTGGAATATCCCAGCCTAGCATTTATAATTCTGTTATTAGGTCTAGTTAGTATGGCAATTAATTATTGTGGAGCAAATGGTACTAAAAATGTTAGCACTGACATTACCAAATAAATTTTGAGTTCCAGATTGCCACTGCCAGAGAAATTAATCCTTCCGTGTCACTCATGGTTTAATCTGCAGATATATGAGAATTCACTGATTTCAAGGTATAATTTAATAGTAAATATGTAAATGTTTTTGATGCAGTGAACTTGGCTACACAAATGTTAGGAGCTTTCTCAAGTCTTTTTGCAGTTTCTACACATTACTTAAAATGCTAACAATGTATTTACATTACATCTTTGCTTAGGTATGTTAATTAACTGAAGCTTAACAGTCATAAACCCCCAGGAATGTAATGAAGAAAACTAGTATTTGCTTTACTACTTTTTTCCATACTTTCAAATATTGTTGTAAGCTCAATTTTTACATTCTTCCCTTTGTCTTTTTAAATCTTTGTTCTCCACGGGTGGGAGCAAGTAGCTCCACATCTCAAGCCTTTCCAATGAAAGGAATATGAAAAACAACATTGTGATATTTTCTTTGACTGACATCTTTCAGAAATAAGAGCTGTGATCAAATGATAAGCCAACTCCTGCCCCATGCACAGCACATTTACACTCTTAATTGCAGTCTCACACTGGTCTGTTGCTAGCTCAATGGAATATTTCATAACATTTGCAGTTTGCACCTAAATTTTATCCTCTGGCAGTCAATAGGAAGTCAATTTAGCCAAACACCAGCTCATGAAACTCTATGCCTTGTGTTATGTGACAAAGCAGCAGCAGATGTCTGCCATTTGGCTATGTCATGGATGTGTGAATCAGAATCACATGAAGGAGGAGGGTACTGGCATTATGTCACTGTCTAGGGAATGAACCTTTCAGAGTTTTCTCCCTTGAGTATAGGGCACTAAGAATTGCTACAGCTTAGTATCATGGTACTGCTGCTCCATGCTCCCACTCAACGCTTGTATCCAGCCATATGACTCTCAGGTTCAGAGCATGTGAACTGACTAGTTTCAGAAGGAAGGCAACTGGAAAACTTGTCTCACATCTAAATTAATCTATGACACATTAATTTGTATGTGATGTCAGTGTTTTAGTTCAGTATTCTCCAAGAACAAGGAGTCTCAACATTTCCATGATTCCATGATTCCAGAAGAAAATACCTGCACTACTAACTTCCACTTTTTAGCCTGCTTCCTTCCTAGACACAGGAGATATTTTCACTTAGAAAATTGTAAAATAGAATCACATGGGGAGAGGACTTACAGCACATAAAAAGGTGATGAGACGTACCAGGTAGTAATCAGAGAAAAACTACTCCTTAATGGAGAACAAATTGGGGGCAGAGAGGTTACAGTGCAGATGAGGATCCCACCAGCAAGGCACATTCTTGTAGTGCAACCACAAACTCCATCAACACTCCAGTAAGCATTGAAAGGTGACAGGAGTTAGGTCCATGGTCAATCCAGCAAAAACCAAGAGCCATTCAAAAACAGCAGAAGACTGCATCAGAAACAGTCTAATCTATAGGACAGCTCAGAAAAATACATCTTGCTTGGGCCTTAGCTCAGAGCCACTGGCCCGTGGATACTGTGTCACTGTGAGTGTGTCTCAGGCCCCGTTGAGGCCTGATAGTTAATACATTGAGGGCCATGGCAGCAGCTTCTTCTCCTATTAGAGGTGTTCCCTCATTTTATATAGGCTGGGGTTTGGGGAAGTCATGCTGTGAGAAGTTTTAGCTCTCTCTGAAGTACAGGTGCTGATCATGTGGGCTCTGTGGGCATTTTGAGCCTGAAGTTCTGCTAGTTGTGAGGTAAAGAAGCTTTATTTGAGTTTTTTTTTTCAAGTTTCTTTCACCTTGTGCGTCTGTCTAATGGCTATGGGTTGGGGAATAAGGAGGGCTCTGGAAGTTGAGGCTTCAGCATACAAGTGTAAAAAAACTGGGTAAATTTGCAGGTTTGTTAGTGTTCTAGGTAGCTGGGTTGGCATGATCAGCAGTGGTAGGAGACCCCAGTAAATGGCAGTCTAACTTGCCAGATGGTTGGGCAGTGTGAATGTTTTTTGGAAAGTCAAACTTGGCTATGATACAGAAAACAGTAATTCCCAATGTTCTCTGTTTGCCCTTTGAAGAAACTTCTGGCTCTATTCAGTGAGAAAAGTATGACGCTGCTAGAGTCTGGCAAGCAGAGTGCTGCTATGCGTGAAGTGGCTGGATGACTTCAGAGTAAGAACTGACCTTAGCGAAGAGTGGAGATTGCTGTGTGGATGTTCTTAACTGTAGGCAAGCTTTGCCTGTGGAGGTAGGTGACCCAGTCATTTGAAGAAAGCCCCTATAAGGCTGGAGAACTAATTTCAGGAGTCTAGTCACTGTGACTGCCTGTCCGTCTGGAGATAGTGCAAAGAGAGGTGGACTTGCACCTGGAGGAAAGCCACGAGCTCAGGCTATGATCTCATCCCCTCTTGTATTTATTGGCAGGGCCTTGACTTAGCGCCTTGATGCACTCAAGGCACTGAAGAGATTCTGGACTTCCCCAAGCAAAGTAACTGCTATGCAGCAAATGCAGCAAATATAGGTGACAATAATGCATCTTTCCATTTCAAAAGTCAATTAGAATGTGTTATTTGATGTGATTTAATATATCTGTATTCTGACAGACTTTCTATTCTTTGAAGCTCGTTGCAATATTTCTACGTTTGTAGGGATGATTAGGGGCCTGGAACATCTGCCCCTATGAGGAAAGACTGAGAGAACTGGGGCTGTTCAGCCTAGAGAAGAGAAGGCTGAGAGGGGATCTAATCAGTGTCTATAAGTACCTCAAGGGAGGCAGTGAGGAAGATGGTGCTGGCCTCATTTCACTTGGCCACTGGTAGAGCTAGAGGAAACGGCCAGAAACTGAAGCATCAAAAGTTCCACAGGAACTTAAGGAAAAATTTCTTAACAGTGAGGGTGACAGAGCACTGGAACAGGTTGCCCAGAGAGGTTGTGGGGTCTCCTTCTCTGGAGATCTTCAAAACCCGCTTGGACACAATCCTGTGCCACATGCTCCAGGTGACCCTGGGTGTGCAGGGGGGTTGGACTAGATGATCTCTAAAGGTCCCTTTCAACCTTAACGATTCTATGATTCTATGATTAGTTCCCTTCTATTTCCTTAGTACTGGTTTCTCGCTAGGATATGATATTTCAGCATGTTGTTGACTTTGTCCTAATTACATGCTTTCCATGTGATTCACATTATAAGGATGGAATAAAGATGACACTTTCTAATTCATTGTAGGGGTATTTACCAACTGCAAAATCACAGCTATCATGTTAAATCTTTCAGAACCATAACATTATAAACAAAATTGTTGCTTTTCAGGGCTGAAGCTCACAAATGCTTCATTTAAAGTAGGGAGAGTGAGTTTCCCGTATCTTCATGCCGTTCATCCATTCTATAACTTACTCTTCAATTCAGGAAAGTAGCTGTGGATACCTTTACATCCTGGACTTTTGCATCCTGCACTCACATTTGCTGTGAAATATATTTTTGAAAAACAGCTCTATCACATTCATTTGAACTTTTCTCTCAAAAAGAGAAAAGGGACTTCATAGCTTCAGGGGTAGTTTAGAACCACATCTGATTCACTCATCTGATAAGTAATGTAAGAAATCACTCATCTGATTTCTTACTTGGTGTCTGAGTGCCAGTGCTTTTTTGAGAAAGTTGCTTCCGCATAAAGATATACCCACTGCTTATTTTTAATGAGTTCTTTAGATTGTGTACTACTCAGAATAAAAGGCTGACAAAGTATATAGCAAGCTATGATGTTCTCTCTATCCCATCTTAACTACGGTACAATGTAGTAGTTGTTCTCCAGATAAATATAAAAGCTGCATATAGCCTCCTTACCCAAACAGATGCCTCTGCCATGCAGAAGACATTAAAATTTAGGAGATTTATTGGAACATTTAGGTCTTTTTAAAGTTTTAACTCCAAATATGGAAGTTAATTTCTTTAATTGGTCTGTTAGTGGAAACAGGTGTGTAACCCTGAAGTAGTATTTCATCTGTGTTACTTCAGATAAAGGAACCACACTGAGAGGTATTACATGCAGGAAGGTTGTAGTAATTATTGTTCGTTTAGAGGAAACATCATGATTTGCTAGGCAGCTCCCACAATAGAAAGAAAAAGCTGTCAGGGCCTCGTGGTGGAAGTGACAGATTTCTTTGCTAAACATCAGGCGCCACCTACAGTGCTGCATTTGCAGCTGAAAATCAGGTATAATAAAAGCAAAGGCGAAAATATTAAGTTTAATTCATAGAAACTTTTAATAATTAAGTGATATAATGGACAAATCCACAAAACTTACATTTGAGAACCTTGAAACTTACGGTAGTTCTTGTATTCCCCAAGGCTCAGAAATTTAAATTCATACCGCTAATAATAAAAGTGGTATATACAGATGCATCTTGATTATTGGCCACTTGAAGGTGGAAAGACCCTCAATTTCTAATCAGTTAGATGGTATCTGAGCCCTTCAGCAGTTCCTGTGGCTGTGAATCTCCATGTGAACAAACCAGCATTCTGTATCTGGATACACTTAATAACCTTAAGGTTATTGGTTACTGAGGAAATCACAGCCTATCACAGAATGATTGAGATTGGAAGGGACTTCTAGAAATCATCTAGTCCAACCCCTCTGCTCAAGTAGTGAACCCTCCTGCTCAAGCTATTGGAGACCCAGACTTCTAAGATCACTTTTAATTACATATTCTTAAAAACATCCGGGTAAATATAATTGAAGCTTTCAAAATTATGAATATGCATGCAGTTATGAAAATCATCTGCAGATGTAACCTTCCTCCATTCAGGAACATGAGATGGGGTACAACTTGAGGAAGGAAAAAAGGCAGCTGGTAGTATTTCTGATAGCTTTTGTAGAGCAATGTCTTAACCAGTGCATCTCTGGCTTTTGTTGTAAAGCTAGGATGTACCTAAACGAAATAAGCAAGAATACTAATATTAGTGTACTTTGCTCACTAGCCTCATTGTGATACTTAGATTCAAGTTTATAGGAAATAAAGCTGTCCTATTTTTACATATAAGCTGCTTTTTAAAACTTCTTAATGGAAAAATAACTGTCTAGTAAGCAGAATCTCTAATAATAAAATCGGGGTTTTGCTAAATGAACAGCCATACAGGTGTTCTGTGTAATCCACGCATCTAGTTCCAAGCTGTTGCAGTCGTGGCAGCCAAAAACA
>NW_010585440.1:16393-27672 GCF_000705375.1 Tinamus guttatus | reverse complement strand
AAAAAAGATAGGGTTTTCCTGATTCAGCTATCACAGGCATAAAACTGACTAAGCTGAGGAAACAAATGCCCCTTTCCAGGAATTCCAATCTGTGTTTTATGTTTAATTTAACCTGATAAATCCTCTCACCAGAAGGAAGCAGTTAATTTCTTATTTAGTAGCAGTAGCTCTCTCTCTTTCTCTCCACAGCATAAACACAGTGATTTAACTTGGCAAAAAAAAGCTATAGTTTAAGGTCAAAATAGTGTTTTACATCATGCAAAAGTATGGATCCACATAATTTTTAACAGGGGAGCTCTTAGCTCTCTGTGGTAAGGTCAGGATTACAGATAATTTTATGATAGAAAGGTCAGGGTGATAGATAGCTTTCCAGAATATATTAGTAATGAACTGCAAAGCTCCATGAGATGACAAACTCACTGCTGAATAGGGATTGACTCCTTTGCTCCAATTTTAATTTTGCCCAACAGCTAGAGACTCAGAAAGAAGCCAGCTTAACTGTTTCCTAAATGGCCTGCAGCTGGCTGCAAGGGAATCATTATAGCACATCTTTCTAAGGATAGACAAATTAATCTGCATATAATGAGTGACCCAAATTCAGACTGTATGGTTTGAGGGCTTGAAAAGGTTTGGAGAAGTTTTTTTTCCTTTTTTTTTTTTTTTTTTTAGTGTCAATGTCTGCAGTTTTCTAGGTATTCCTCCTGGAACATACACAGAAAAGATTGCAAATATATCATTAAAACAGTTTTGAAAAAAATTTGCACTAGCAAGCACAAGGCTACAAAAATTAAACAAAAAATCCACCTAAATTAATGAGTGACATTTAACATAGTCTCATATTTAGCCTATGGAACTGCCAAATTCCTCCAAGCAGCCTTTGGAGTTCATTGTAGCTTTTATGTAGGTCAACATTTCATTCATTAAGGAGCAAAGAACTCCCCAATTTACTAACTCATAAAACAATTTGGTATCATTAATTTGAACCTTAAAAATACATTAGATTATTGGTGGCTGTTTACTCCAATGGAGACATAAAATAGCCCCTTATCAAGGAAGCCACTAGTGCCATGTCTGTGGCTTGCTAAAAACTTGCAGGCTGCAACACACATATATACCCTGCTCCTTCACCTTATACATGGCGAGAGGCACACTAGGAGCATTGCACAATATTCCTTTATCCATGCCAAGTAACACGAAGCATCATCCTCATTTACAGAGAGGCACAGAAAGACATGAAGCAGCTGATTCAGTGGTGACTGCAGCTTACCTGGGGTCCCAGGGGAAAGGATGCCCTGGCTTTATCTACTCCACATCATTATACTCTCCTGCCCAAGCAGCTCAAGCAAGATTTAAAATTGTTCTTCCAATCCTTAAACTTTCAAAGAGCCAAAAGCCCTTTCCTTAAGAGGCTGTGTGAATCTCCTTGACTGCTTGAGACAGGTGAGGCAGTTAAAGCAAAACAAATATCTTTTAAATAGTAACTGCTCTGCAGACAAGGAACACACAGTTGTGAAAGTATCTCACTATCACCTGGGGACCACATTCCTCCAGCTTGACCCTTCGTTATGGTCCTATTTTGATCAGCTGAGAGAAGTGACCCTCAACTCAGATATATTCAAGTAATCCAAGGTCACTTCATCACCCTCAGCTTTTCAAGAAGATAATAGAAAAAGGTGAGGGGAAAAAAAGCCCAACTAGCCAATCAATAAAGCAATTCCCCAAACAACATGGTCAGTAACCTTATGTTTCACCTCCAAATGTTACATTTCCAATTAGGATTTTCATGTAGCAAAAAAAAAAACACAATAAAATAATAATAAAAAACATAAAAAGAAGAAAAACATTTATGATTAACAATTAACCTTGTTAGTTTTAAGTACTTGAAATAAATGTTCCCCTTAATACCTAACACTTAATAAAAAAAAATAGATAATTGTAAAAATATGGCCTTTTATGACTAGCAATGTTTCAAATTTATAACCCATATGCGGCTATAGGGCTCCTGCAAGCTTCATTGCTTTTCAGTGCTGCATCAAGTTCACATAATCTCAATAGCTGTTGTTTAAGCATGCTTATGTATACTCTTCATATTCATTTGCCTTGTTCAAGCAGTCACCAGCAGAAAGAGACACTCAAACTTCATGAGGGGTAAAGCAAGATAGGTTTAAGATCCTTAAGAAAGGATTTAGGCTATAGGCTGGCTATATGGGAAGCCTTAGAACCCATGTGGAGGGATTCCCCATGGGAGAATGCTGGATGCATAGACTGGATGCCCAGGTGGGATTGACTTGTATTCCAAGGGCTCCTTAAATCTAGCAGAATAGAATAGGAATGGAATGGAATGGAATGGAATAGAATCAGCTGTGCTAACCTGCAGTAGCTACCTACCAAGAAGCAGCTAGACACTGGGGGCAAAAGGTACACAAAAATATGCTTGCCTGGCCCCAATAGAAATCCAGTCAACATGTAGTTTGACATGAGAGGGCCCCACATACTCTACTAGTTCTATATACTCTACTAGTCTCTGGCTCCTCAGAGGATCTTCCACAGATGTTTTCACTGCAGTCTGCAATCTAAGGAGAGGCTCCAGGAAAGGTGCAGCAGATCCATGTCCTCATAGAAAAGATAATGGCATGGAAATAGTGTAAAGGGGGATGCATATGAGACAGCATATTGAATGAGGTTGTAGCAAGAAACACTGGACATCAAAAGGGTGCATCCAGAAGGGATAAGAGTCTGAGTGATGCTTCTTCAAACTTCTTCTGCAGAATAATACTCTCAGTCTATACGTCTATGACCCTCAGCGTAAATAAAGTCAGTGGCATTTCCTTACATTGATACAACTCTAAATATTGTCTGAACTACTGCTATGCAACTACAATAACATTTATATTTTCCTTGAAAGTGTCCTGTGAAAGAGGAAGGCATTATCTTTGGGCAAACTTAATAACAGAGGAAAGGAGAAAAACATCGTTGATTTATTTCCTCCTAGCAGCTTTTTAAAATACCATTTCTGGGGGGAATGAATGGGTATTTTCTGAAGGCAACTGCCTTGTACCTTAGAAATTATCTCAGTCAGAGGCTTAAGAAATCACCAAGCCTCTGCTTTCAAGAAAGAGGTTTTCATTTTTAGAAACAAACTCTCTATTGATTAAACTAGACTTACTTTTCATTGAAGAAAACCTGCAAGTCAGTAACAACATAACATCATACACTAAATTTCTAATGAATGTTCTTACACCTGGTTACTGTGACCCTGTAAAGGATTAACTGAAGGAATTCATTTGCCTTGGCAATAACACCACTGCAGATGAGATGCTGAGGTTCAGACATCACAGGGCCATGGGTTCCCTTAGAGTTGTGAAGAAAACTTGATTTTGTAGCTCAGTCTTCACTGTAACAAGCACTGAACAAAGAAAGAGGGAGAAGCAGCTGCTGCTTAGTAGAGTTTACAGGCAAGGCAGCAAAAGAAAAGATGAGAGTCACTTTTATCCCCGAAACGTTTTTATGCCTTTTATTGAATGTTATCAGAAGGAACAAAACAACCTGTATCAGTGATTAAAAGGGATTCAGCCAGTCTACTCCTCAGACAACTCACTAGCCATCCTACTATCTGTGTTTGCTGTGTAGAGAAGAATGTGATATTGTAGCAGAGATCAAGTATCAATATGAATAACTGATATTCAGATCTGTTGAAGCGAAGCTATCCTGACTGACCCACATTTAGGCTTTGGGGAAATTTATAAGAACTAATCTGAGTATTTCGCTACTGGTGTAAACATACCTAACAGCTCCCATTATCACAGGCAGAGTTTTATAGGAAAAATGACCCACACATCCCCCGGGAAGAATGCTGTTATTCCTTAACTGTATTTGACCTCTGCTGATTTCAGTAGTGATCAATGGAAGTTCTATTTCTTGGTGATTAATAATGACATTCAGCATAGTAAAATCTCTTTTCCAAGGCCATAGTCAGATGTGTGTATTCATCCAAAACAGACTCAAGGATTCCCTTGTAGTAGATGCCTTAAAACCTCTTCCGAAGTAGTGTGAGCACTGAATGCTCTGTTTAGAAAGCCTGGAGCCACTAAGGCTTAAATTAGGCAGAATCTGGCTTGGATGCATTTATATGAACCAGTTCCAGCTTCTCTGAATAAGATCTGAACTGCTCAGCTGTGTGTTTGGTACTGCTGAGAGGAAAAAAAAAAAAAAAAAGGAAACTCAATTTAACTAAAGTAGTAAGAGCCAGTGCTTTGCAAAGGAAGGAGCTCAGTCTTGTAAATAATGGCCTTTAGGAATCACTGTTTAATAACAGTGAATAATCACTACAAAGAAGAAAATACCAAAAGGAAAGAAAAAGAAAGCAAAAAAGCTTTTACCTGTTTTGGCTTGAGTAACATTAGCTCACAAAAATTACTGTGCGCACCAATGTAAGCATTTAGAAATGACCCAAAATATAAACACACAGTTAAGCCTGAGGAAGTATATATTTTGTTTTACCAAAGCACATTGCTAGACCATAAAATACCAGTTGTGATGATACACTGAGGAGAGAGGGGAAGAGAAAATTATTTATGAATGTTCCTTTACTTACCTGAACATTGCAAGATTAACTTCTCCATTTGAATCTAGCTTTTATTCTTTTAACAAGTTTGAAAGAGTAAATTATACCTCTTGCTCTGCTTTAAAACTAAGTGAAAATTCTGCTTGATGAGGAAGTGACAGAAAAGCTTTTAGCTGAGTTCAGTTGACAACGAGATGCATTTTTGTTCTGGTCTCTCTGAGCAAGCCCATTGAAATTCAGGTCACAGGAATGTTTCAGATTGCCAGTATTATGCCTGTTAGTTCTGGTGCTTAAACAAATTCTTCACAATCTTGATGTGCCTAGAGTAGATGTCAGCAATTATATCAGCAAGGATTTAAAAGAGGTAAATGCAAGCTTCCAGTCCTTAACGTAAATATACTTCACAAGGTTGTGAGGGTATCACATGTCATGTATACTTCTGAATATTATTATTAATTTCAGCAATGAAGTGGATTATCACACCATAATAAGGCAGTCTTTCTGTGATTTAACCTCTAAGTACTTTTCTTCATAGCTGCATTTCCTAAGATATAAATGCTTCCTATTCTACTGCCATTACCAGTGCTATTAAACTGTAACTCAATAAATAATGCTGTCATGACTGTATTTTTGCAGGAGGACATTAACTAGTACAAGTTTTCTCTTATCTTTTTAGTGGGTACAACATAACAGTAATACTTCTGGGAAATATGTTCTTACACATCTAGCCGGTTTGGAACAAGCATTAAAAACAAAATAGATCAGAAAATCCATTGACTTCTTCAGAATAATCTTTTCAAAAAGTTAAGTTAAAAGATTAATGTCTTGACGGTTATAAACCAATGCACTTCACATTAGAAGCCAGTCTTTATATAATGATGTGTAGGAATATGCTTAATAATATAAACGTTGATGCTTCACAATCATTGAGTTTGGGAGTTGGGAACAAACAGAAATAAGGGAAAAGCTCACCAGGTGATCAATTCTGCTTTTTCCCATTGTAGAAACCTTCCAAAAACTAATTAAGGACCACCATGAGACTGGTTTGATTCTTTTGTCACCTTTATCCATATAACTTTCCTACAACTCTATTGCCTTACTGCTTCAAGCCTTCAGATTCCCAGACAAAATGCACTCCGAGCTAATTTACCTGAAGAATCCCCAAAGAGCACAAAGAAAATTTCTTCATTCTCTTTTCTTAGAAAATGCAAGTCTATTTATCAGTCAGAATTTCCCCTAACACCTCTTTTGGTACCACAGATCAGCCCTTTGTCCTTGCCCTTAGCTTGCAATTTTACTATAATGTTAATACAGCTTCTGTCTGTGATTGCCTATGTTTGTTCTTGGGCTTAGCAGTCCAGAAGTTTTCTTTTAATATTAAAAAAGTGGGGATTCTAGCTGGCCTTAAGAATAAAGTAGTCAAAAAATAAGAATGGAACCATTTCCCACTAGAATAATTCACAGAAACAAAATTGCTGCACTGGCATTTGGGATTTCTCAGCCCAAGATATTATTTTTGGTCAAATTAAGAAGATACAAATCAAGTATTTGAGAATAACTCAATCAAGAATTGAGAATAACTCACTAATTGAGATGGGCACTTGCTTGAATGAATAAATGAAGTGGAAGCCTCAAAAGAGCGAGGAATCTTTGTCTCCATATGCTATTTTAGGGCTCTCTAATAACATATGTAGAGATAGCATATGATTTTTTTCCATTAAAATGTTTAAAAGTTTTATTAATACATGGAATTAAAATTATTTTCTAAAACACAGGATGTTTATGAAATTAAGTTTTTGTTCTTTAAATAAGCCTACCTGAAACAAGATTTTGTGGTGAAAAAGGGAAACTTTCGAGAGAAAGCTGCAATCTGCCCTTATCTATTGTGTCTCATTCTGTAAGTCATATCATCCTCCATCTTCACAAAATTTGAAACAGATCATCTTTGGATGGTTTGGGCAAGGCAGATGTCACCTCCATTCCTGTTAAAGAAATTCAGGCCTGCACAAGACTGGTTTTGGGGGCAATAAAAAGCATAGAAATAGTATCTAACATAAATAAAGGGTATCAAAAAATAGTACTTAACATGCATAAAGGATATCAAATACAGTAAATTCAGATGTAACCTGGAACTGCAGGCAAGTGAAGAAAGAAAGATGTAAATACATGTTAACAAACATATAAAATTGACCCCACATGGATCTTGGGGGCAGGAAAAACACATGAACAACATGAACATGATACTCTTCCCAACGAAGGCTTCCAGATCCTGGCAGCATATCCCAACACTTACCCCAACAACAGAATGAAACCACCAGCCCCAGGACCCAGCGGAGCCGGAAAGGGGTGAGAATAACACCAGAAAAGGGGTAGAAACCAGTATTTTTGTAGCAATTCTAACTGTAATATTATTAATATTGCGATTTCTTCCAAATAGATCCTCTGGCTGCATTATTATTCTTCCTTTTTCTGCCCCAGGTAATGGAGATAGATAGCTGCCTAATACTCTATTGAATAAGAATAAATGATTTGTAAACATTGTCCTAAATAAAGTGGTACTCATTTCTTCTACTGACCAGGCTACAAGGAAATGAACATGAAACTCAAGGGGAATTATGGCATGAATGTGACTTCAAGGAGCCTTCATTTGTATTGGTGAACTTCACACGCTGTGTCCAGCAAGGGACAACGGGCAAAGCTGTTGTTTGGAAAATTAAATCAAGCATTGCCCTGTTTAGAACTCTCCCAGGAATTCTGCGATGAGCCTGTATCTTAATTAGCATCTCTTCACTCTTCATCTTCTGAATGGTGACAGAAAGTCACTTTCAGAGGGACAGATGCTAACTAGGCTAGTGGCAAAACTGGCCTTAGCATTAGTTCTCATACAAATGGTTCCCATGACAGCAGCCTCGTGTCTTCTTTATTTCTCGAATTGTTTCCATTCTGCTACAGTGACCACAAGTGAAAAGCTGGAGGATAGAAACAGGCCTTTAACTGAGATAATGCCATAGTGGTGGAAAGAGAGAACAAGTGGAATTTCAACAAAGTATTTTAGCAAGCTTCTGTATTTCATTGAGCAATGCTTATAATTTCATTAGACCGAAGGCCCGAAGAAGAGGAGCTTTAATCGGTATAGTCTGTCATCTCTTAACGTGGCCATAGTGGGACTCGTGCTATCTTACGTGGACAATAAGCCACTACCTGTGCCACACGGAGAATGTTTGATGTCAGGATAGCCTAAGAGGCTCTTAAAGAGAAGGTTAACCTGCCGGGAGTAAAACTTGGTTAATAGTCTAGCTTCTGAAAGCGTCATGAAAGAAATGAGAATCTTTCTAAATCATCATCTATGAACTATGCTCTCAAGGTGCACTTATCAGTCACTCATAATGTCTAGCAGACCGAATGCACATTTGCACAAATTATAATGACACAAGCGTGAAGAATAGGAAACCAGTTCTTCTCCAGCTGCAGTTCAGGATAAAACTTCCCTAAAATTGATAGCAAAAGTTCATCTGGATTCTTCTCTTTGCTTATTATCAGTTCTCACTTCAATACTAACAGCTGTACAAGATACTTCTTAAAAGCGCCCTGTGGCTGAAGAGTGAGGGACACTCTATATAACCTGAGCTCTCCTCGTTTTGATTCTAATGGGCAGTTTCTTGGAGATTGAGTTATATATTCTGGATAAATGTTGTTTAAAATAGATTTTGCAAGGGATTAGGCTGGGGAGAAGTCTAACGTACATAAATGTTAAATTTTAATATTCTGAACTATTCTCTTTTGGTGGGTTTCCTTTATTTATTTATGCTTATCTCCAGTAGAACTACTGCTACTCAGAGGTCTCATTTCCTCCATTTGTTATTCATACAGACAGCCCAGATTTTTTAACTCTTGAGATTTTCATATATGCAGACCTAAATATGTTGTTTCTTCCTAGGGAGCTGCTGCAGGGGCTGGGAAGGAATAAGAGGCTTTTTTTTTTCCCTCCTTGCAGAGCAGGCCTGGAAAGGTTTTGTGCAGCTTGGGCAGAAATTTCCATTCTGTGTGCTTAGTCCCTGCGTGAGAGCACTGCTTTGGTTAACCACCCCTGGGACAGGGAGGCCAAGGACAGACTCTTTCCAGTTGCAGTGTTGGCCATCTCGCAAGCTACTTCACTGCATGTACCAAGCCCTTCGTGTCAGCCCGTCTCATTCACATCAAAGAGAGCAAAAGGTAAAGCCAACAGCTGATCCCAAGGTAGCAGCTCACTGATCTCCCTGGGTGTGAAAATCAAGAGAGTTGCAAGTGTTAGGCCAGCACACTCCAGTATGTGAATTAAATCAATGCCCAAAAGGGGGGAGTTCTGCTGTGCATGTCAAGCTGATGAAAGCTTTGACATCAGAAAAAAGCAATTTGCAAACAGGAACAAGAACTTGGCAAAAGAATACAGAAGACCCCTTTACAATCTTCTAAGCAACATTAAGATGGATGGGAGGAGGGAGACAGATACCATACAGAAAAAGGTATTTCGGGTGCCAGCAAGCATCTATTCCCATTCCCTTCACCTTCAGCAGCTGCTCTGGAGGAGAAAATAGCAGTAAGGAATGTAAGGGAGCTCAGAGTACTTGAGATACCTGAAAAGCAGAAATATGTATGTGAACAAAAGGTTAAAATAAAAGCAAACTATATATAAATATTAGCCTCAAAATAATAATAAAAAAAGCCTCCTTTGCCCGATCTCGTCTAATCCTGGAAATAAAATAGTTTCAAACTGTGTGAATTTAGTCTTAATATCAAGTGTTAAATTCTAGCAGGTCTACAGCACAATGAATAAGAGCCATAAAGCTGCCAGTGATCTTCTGGTCATCTAACAGAAAACTCAGTCCAAAGCTGAACGTTTATGTAGCTGGTTGAGCTGTTTCATGCTTGATGTTCTGCAGTACATACGAACTGGTCCAATGCATCACGTGTTGTTTTTATCATATCAGAGCACTGAGTATGGATTTCTGATTTCATGCCCCATTCATACCTTGCTATCCAGATTGCATAATGTGTACTACCCTAAAATGTCTTTTGGTCTTCCTTTGGAAAGTTTTTTCAGGGTCTGGCAGCAAAATAGTAATGGGCAGATCTTTACATCAGTAGCTTCTGTGTAAAAACCTAGATCGAGAACTTTATGAAGAAATGATGTTTTCCCTCTATTCTGAACATGCTCCTGAGCAGGGAATGATTTAAACACTTGTAGGAAATTCCCTTCAGGTTATAACTTTGGATATTAACTATAACAGTCCAAAAATAAAGTTTTGTGTAGCAATCATTCAACAACTCTTCTTCCCCAATACCTTGGGTTTAACCAAAGGGTTATCATCACGGTTCAGGTAAATCTCTCCCACTTCCTCACATTTTCATGTTATTTCACTTATGTGTGTGCTATTTGCCAGGTCCGGTACTAACTGCTATCTTAGAATTGAGTAAAAATTCAATCACAAGATGCTTTATAGTTTTCCTTTAGTTTATTTAATGTTTTCCTGTGTTGGCTACTACCTCTAGCAGTGGTTTTATTGACACTGAAATATTCTTGCATCTGTTGCCAATGTTGCCTTTGCCTCTGACTCTCTTCTTTTATTTTGGCTTACATCTTTGGTTTAGGTTCACATTCTCTTAAAAAATGCAGTTTATGTTAGATGATACAATGAGGTGCATTGTCTAATTCTCCTGACCCTGCTCCCTAATAAATTCTCTAACTTATATGCTTTGTAAGCATACATGAGCCGATTTTCCCACTTCGTATAACTCACTGAATTCAAGAAGTTGTGTTAGTGTCATATCACCAAGGAACAGTAGAATGCAAGAGTAGATTTTTGACTTCTTGTGAAACCAAATCAATGGTCACAACGATCACTGTATTTTATTTTGTGTTGGGTTCTCTGTTTGCAGTAACACAGACAAACTTTTAGACATACAAGCCCTGAGGCTTTACCTTATTTAGACAACATCCACAATAGCACAACTGCCGAATGTAACAGACATATATATCTGAAAGGGACTCTAGGTCCTCCTTTTTCCATTTAAGTTGATGAGACCACCCTGTAAGCAAGATCCAGCCTACAATGACAAAAGTCATTGATAGTCCCAATTCTGTGTTGCAAAGAAGAGTATAATTGTGAAATATATCTCTGAGCAGTGCAACATTGTTTACACTGGTGTTATTAAGAGCAGAATTCCTGTTTTGTTTCTATGAATTAACGTAAGAAAAGAATAACTCTTCAATATAATAAAATAACTCTTCTTTTATACTGTATTTGTCCCAACAGGCAGAGCCATATTGCAAAGTAATATCACTGGTGGGCTAGATAATGCACAAATGATAGGAATTGTTATCTATTGCCTTTACACATTCTGAACAGTGAAAGCAAAAGAGGCACATTAAATCTTTCAGTTCCCGTTATCCTGATGCTGCTGCGTTCAAGACTACCCCTCTTGCAATAGGTCAGAGCAACCTAAAGGTTTTCTAACTCATATTAGATATAACAAGACAGGAAAAAAAAAAAGAACCATACTCAAATTGTTTACATTATTTTGCTAATTACACACCTAGCAATTTAAGAGTGTCAGCAGTAATTGGATGGAATCCTAAAGCTTTGTTCCACTTACTGGATATGATACAATTAGTGACCTAAGGCAGTTCCACTGAAGTTTATTAAATTATACCGCCATAAACCAAAAGAAAGATACC
>NW_010585440.1:0-15173 GCF_000705375.1 Tinamus guttatus | reverse complement strand
TAATGGAAAGGCATGTAAAGACATGATACCCTTACTCTAGGGCTTTTTCTTTTTTTTTCTTTAAGTTTCCCATATGAAGCAATAGAAAATGATATCCCTGTTATAGAATTCTGTAGGATAGTTTAAAAATTTTATGGAAAGATTAAACCTCCACTGAAGTATGTGGATTTCTAGAATAAGATTTTGATTACTCTAGAGAAATGTTCTGTCAAATCCGGTGCAAATGCAACGTCCACATAACTTTGCTTATGCTAGTTTCATAATCTGGCATACCAGCAAAACACAGTTATGTTTGGACAACTGACTGTTTCAGAACTCAGAATACTTTAACTATGTCAGTAAAAAATCCTACCCCAAACTGATGTAGTCAAACTGATATTAATTTTACAAGTAGGTCTAATTTCTATAGAACTCTGCTGGGTTCTTGCTTTCTACATTTTGTTCCTTAACACCATTTCTTTTTTATAGTTATTTCCGAATATTATATATGTTTCCTCATAGTATGGCTGCACTCTCTTCTACACAAATATTTCAGTTGATTTTTAATGGGACCCTAATTTACTTGATATAAAAATTCAAGAGTTACCAGTGAGGAAATAGCTCTTCTCAAGAAAAATCTACGCTGCTTACCTTTGACAGAAGGAAATGACAAGCATTACATGAAGACACAGAGCTGTGTGAATCACAAAATGCCTCCGAGGCCAAGACATATTCCAACAGGAAAACATAAATTATAACTATGGCAGCAGTCTCCTCCAGTCTAAAGCACCATAATAATGGTTGTTGATCAACACTGTCTTGATCATTTTTAAGCAGCTGCTTTACCCAAAATCTACTCAACTGTCAAGATGTGGTCTAGACCACTTCCCTGAACTTTCATTAGATACCTAAGAAAAGAAATTATAGAATCTGACGTTCCACCCCCCAAAGTACATCGTTTTACAGGAATGTGATGTATAGTGCATATATAACAGGATTCTAACAATAATAAATTAACTAAAGCAGGTTACACATACACTTAGTAATCTTCTCCGTACCTAGAGGGTTTCAATTCAGGCAAGTTTTGACACAGGTCCCAAGCTAACCTTTGCAAAAACCATGCTCAAGAAGATAATGAGTTGAAAATGTGGGATGGGTCTAATGGAACACTGTTTCCAGCACTTCTCTGGAAATGTTATGGTGCTGTAAAATACCATTAAGCATTCATGGTGGTGTGCTCAAAGTCACAAATGAAAAGCTTTGCATTTTGTAAGATCACCAATGCGGCAGTGAGTCACTACACAAAAATGGACACTGAGATTTACAGAAAACATTGTGTTTTTCCACCTTCACATTTTTAGGATTTTTACATTCTAGGATTTTTAAAATTGTTTTAAAGACTTGAGTTTGTTGAATTTCATGGGAGTTGTCTTCTTTCATTTGCTTTTGATTGGAATTACAGCAAGAGCTCTCAAAAAACTGCTAACAATCTAATACCAAGTTCCTAATCCATCCTGGAATCATACATTATTGCAAACTGACAATTTTCAGAGTTTGGAATTTCTTGAATGTCAGTATCATCCTGTGGAGCTACTAATGTGACTAGGCTTGGCTGTGCAAATTCTTAACCTTTCAGCTGCTTGATCGTTAGTAGCTCAGAATGATTCTGCCAAAACTTGATGATTAACACAAAATTCTCAGAGCATGTGCAGATTTATTATGTTAGAAGATAAACATAAGGATTCTGCCCTTGCTTATCAAATTACACAAAGTGGTTAGCTGCAACAGATGCTGAACATCTGATGAAAAGTGCTGTGTGTACTCACCATGCATCAAAAGCAATGAGTGCTGAAGACAACCAGAACTTTCTAGCAGATACTCAGTACTCAGAAAATCTGTTTCCAGATCTACTATATCTTCAAACCACATCCTCCTAAAAATTCTCTTAATCAGTCTCCAAGTGGAATTTTTTATTAATGATCTTCCCCCTCCCCCAGATAATCCATCTTTTTGCAGTAGACTGAAAACAGACAATTCAGCAAGTCAACATGAACTGAATATTTAGCTTTAAAAGTATGAGGATATTATAGCATTAAAAATAAAATATTTCTTTTTTTATATGAAAAGGAAAGAAACAAACGGAAAAACACAGACCAAATGTATAGTAGGAAATACCATGTTAAGAGACTGGTTTGGAGGAAATGCAAGAAGGCTAAAAGTTCATTCTGCACATTTCTGAAAGTCATACTGGTCCTTCAGTTATTCCCTCTAGAGGCAGGCCAGTAGTATTATCTGCTGTAGGTCTCTCTTCTTTCTTCATTGAATTCTGATCTAGCAGGCTGACATAAGATTTATGACAAGCTGTATTACCCAAAGGAGGGTAGTGTTGTCTGTAGCAAATATAAGCAAAAATGAGGCCAATGATCCCTCCAGCGAAAGCATCTAGGTAAGAAAAGCAACAAAATCAGATTCATGTTACCATAGAAAGGACAGCCAATAATGAAAACCATAAGTAAAAGACACATGATCGACATGGAAGTGTTTGACCCAGAAAACGTGAAATACAAAGTTTTGTAAACCAACTGGAGTCAAACACTACAATCACTTAGGATACATAAAATCAGCATTTTACTTTGGGCCATCTCCAACATTTTGAATACCCAAAGGTGCGTTTTCAGAAGAAAATGACCCTGGGAAACAGAGAGGCTTCCAAGGCCTATCAAACATTCATTCGTCACACCACCCACCCCTTGCTCTCTAGCTGGCCATGATTTCCAATAGCCACCACCAGATCTTCTTTTGATGAACAATACAGCAGAACTGGTTCAGCTGAGGGAGCACAACACTCTCCACATAACCACCAGCAGTCCAAACTGCTGTATTGACTGCAGTCTGCAGCTTGTATCTGCCTGAGAAACCCCCTGGAATGATGGCAGCTATTGCATGGTCAGTTATGCACTCTACTGTTGACAGCTCTGTGTTCGGGATGGTATTCTCCAGTGGAAATGCACACTTCATATTCCATACAATCGATTAGACTAGACAAGGAATCAGAATAGAACAGGAAGAGAAGCAATTGTATGAAATAACCTAAACCTTCCTGGGTGCAGAACATCAATATTTGAAAGACATCACAGAATCACGGAATGCTTGAGTTTGGAAGGGATCTCCAGAGCTCATCTAGTCCAACCCCCCTGCTCAAGCAGGGACACCTAGGGCATGAGGCACAGGGTCTTATCCAGGCAAGTTTTGAAGATCTCTGAAGGAGACTCCACAATCTCTCTGGGCAGCCTGTTCCATGACTCTGCCACCCTCACAGTAAAGAAGTTCTTCCTCATATGGAGATGAAACTTCCTGTATTTCAATTTGTACCCATTACCTACCCGGTGTTCTACCACTGGGCACAACTGAGAAAAATTTGCCTTCATTCTCTTTACATTCTCTCCTCAGGTATTTGCACATGTGGAAAAGATCCCCTCTCTCTGTTTTCTCTTCTCCAGGGTAAACAGGCCCAGCTCACTTAGTCTTGCCTCAAAAGACAGATGCTCCAGTCCCTTAATCATCTTTGTTGCTCTACCTTGGACCCTTTCTAGAAGTTCCACATCCCTCTTGTCCTGGGGAGCCCAAAACACCACCCAATGCTCCAAGTACAGCCTCACCAGAGCTGAGCAGAGGGGCAGGATCACCTCCCTTGACCTGCTGGCAATGCTCCTCCTGATGCAGGCCAGGATCCCATTGACCTTCTGGGCCATGAGGGCACATTGCTGCCTCATGGTTAACTCGTTGTCAACCAGAACTCCCAAATCCCTCTCCATGGAGCTGCTTTCCAGCAAGTCAACCCCTAGTCTGTACTGGTGTGGGCTATTCCTCCCCAGGTGCAGCACCCTATACTTGCCTTCATGTAAGGTTGCCCTCAATTTTCTGCCTCTGTAAGGCGTAGGAAGAATTGCAGAAATGAGATAGGCATTGACAGAAAGGTGCAACAGGCAAATTTGGCCAAAATTGGTGACTATAAAGAGTCTAATTCCATTTGCCAGCTTGCTCTCAGATTACATTATTCAATGTCTGTTACAGCTCTTGCATTTTTTCACATAAGGAACATATCCTTAACTGCATCTACAAGGCTGAAACTCACATCAGAAACTCAGTAATAAAGAATGTAGTCCTTGGCAGAGCAACATTACTAGGTATTCTCTATAAAGTGAGCACATTTGTTAAAACTGCAGAGGGGGAGATTCTGAACAGCCTTTTAACAGACAAACCTACTTTTAACAGATATACCTATGGGAACAAAACCTGAGAAGTTTAAGACTGAGATGAATATCTTTAAGAAATGTGATTATATGTCATGGTTGTCTGTCAGGGAAGAGGACTAGGATGAATGACCCCTTCCAATCTTATGCTCTCTTCCTAAAGCACAAAGGAACATAATGAAGCTACATAAATAATATTGATTATAAATTATAATATATATGAATCTTTTCCTGTTGAGCTGCTGTGAGCTGACTCACAACAGTCCTCTCTGCGAGTAGGATGAAAGAGTTTGCAGTTCTTGGTAGACAAATACTGAGCAGCCTTTGCAGTATGAATTCCACTGCGGCTTTCAATGTAGATGCTTTCTGAAAGCCTTTGAGATTACTTATTTCCTGATTGCAGTCACTTGATGGAAGGATGTACTGACAACTCCATACATCTAAAGAGATTTCTGAATTATTGTACAGAAGAACTCCTACCTCTCATGACGGACGTCAGTGACAACATAGGAAGGCAAGTATTCTGAGTAAAGCACCTCAACCAGACAAGAATAGATAGACGAAATGCTGGAATGACTTGCAGAATCATGAAAATTTATTGTGAAAACAGTCAAATAGTCCCTGCTTGCCAGATTTTAAAATCATCTTTCCATGTTAAATTAAGAAGTATTTTAAATAAAGTTAAATGTGGTACTATGATGTGAAAGCAAGGGTTTTTTTTTTCTTTCAAACAAGCTGAATCCAGTTCTCCTTGGAGTTAGTGAGAGATGGACATAAACACTGGATCACTGGAAATAATTTCCATTAACGGAGACACTGGGCAGAGGCGCAGCAATTACCATTCTGTGTGTTCTAGCCTGCCCCATCAGGCCCTGGAAATGTGCCTTGATAAAATGGCAGTTGTGCTTCCAAGAGAAATGCATCATACTAATTCAATATGTTTTGATTCAGGGTAAGAGGCATTTATTAAAATGTCTTTCAGTGCATGTAAACAAAAGCACTTCCCTTTCTTAACTAAAGCAAACGAGATTTATTCCAGGTCCAAGATGTTGCAGCCCTCTGTGGTTTTCCTTCCACAGCTGAGGACAGAGATTATACTATCAATCCCTATACCATTGCTAGTCCCTAAAAAGCCCTAGGCTGGGATGCAAGCTGCATTTAAACTATTTAGAGCAAAATGAATCTGAAGAGCTATCACTTTGCCACTAAACAGTCTGGTACATTGAGTAGCTCTATTGACCTCTCCAGAGCTGTTCTAAAATATCCACTGAAGATATACCCAGCTGGAAGATTATAGTTTATTCTCCCCCTTTTATGTATAAGTGTTTGTGCACAGCAAATACCCAGGAAACCACAACTGCTCTCTCTCAGTTTCACAGTGCAATTGGTGGCAGGCGCATGAACGCTGTAAGATTAAAGATATAGCTCTGAGGGCATGAACAAGTTTAATGCTGCATCCTGTACACCCTCCCTATTTTAATATCCCCTACCACAAGGACTCCCAGAGAAAACAGTTCTGAAAACACACTATGAATCATGTCAGATCCTTTCCACATCAGATCCTTTCCACTCTGTTCAATACACTTATCTTCAGTATAGTTAATATCTTGACTCAAGGTCTCTTGCTATTCTTTGCCACTGACTTACAGGTCATGCACCCCTATTTATACTTCATCTCAGGCTGTGAAGGTGTAAGCCCTTGGGGATCTCATGATCACTTCTATATAGCTAGGATATGATGGACAAATCAAAGCCTCCTTCTAGTACAATAGGGTTAGCAGCACCTTAGTGTCAGTAAACTGGAAGGAGCATAAAGAAGAGAAGTAGCAATACACAAATTTTTAGAGAATGTAACCAATAAGAAAAGAATACACAAAACTTGAGGAGATGATACCAGGATATCATACAAAGTTATGAAGAGAATGGTGCTCAATTGCTCTGCTCCCTTTGGGAAGGACATGCATAACATCAGCTTACCTGTCAGTAAAGACAATTTAGCTTAAATATGAATAAATAATTTCTGATCGTGAATGGAGTTAAATCCTCAGATTTTGTCAGAATATTTTTCACTTTTTTAACTATTTTTTTAAGGAAACACTAGAAAAACCCTAGAGTTCTTTCAGACTCACCTTTAGTTTTTCCCTATAAAATTTCCACTTAGTTATTTAGAAAACTAATATTTTCAGAACTAGAAAATTAGAAAATTTTCAGAAAACTAGAAATATGGAGAACTAGAAATTTAGAAAGAGTCAGTGTTTTCGGGACACATAATATAATGCACTAAAAATTCACTAATATCAATACAAAGGCTTTGAATGCTACATCTTTTAGCCATATCAAAGGGAGCTCATAAAAACCTCATAATATTAATGCCCTGAGCCCACTCTATGGCTTTTGAATGTAAAGTTACTCCATTTCATGTCCCACCTACAGCACATTGTTCATTCCCAACAGCATAGTTAAGACTATCACAAAGCTACCACAAGTAATTTAAAACAATTGGCAGAGACTCTGCTGAGCAGTAAGGACAAGGCCGGAGTGTCTGTGCTGTATTTTACAGCGTGAACTAGTCTTTCCCTTGAGAAGGTAGGTCTTTCAGGCAAAACCTAAGGTCACCTGCAAGACGATGTCTGCCAGCACTCTAACTTAGCTGGGGAAGATGTATCTGTGTTTTCAGCTCCGTCTCCTTAAATTTTAAAGATAAAAATACGAGCAGCTGTAATGGATGCAACCACTACCCCTTGGGTGTAGTTTGCTTCTATCATATATAAAATACACCATATTATCTGCCTCATAGCACATGTTTTACTCCATAAATAATTCATACTCTTAGCAAGACACATAACACATTGCAAACATGCACTCACATTCAGTCGTTCTTCTCTGTTGCACAATCACAGACCTCAGACAAATCTGGCCTTACATATTGTGTGCAAGATTCATAACCTTCCTACTGCCCTGCCTACCAGCTTGACAAGGGAAGCATCTCATGTTCAACAGCCTTGTGCTGGATGTTCTCCCCAACACAGCGTGTCTGTGAGCAAAAGGAGCCCTGTGACAAGACAAGGACTCTACAGGAAACCAGGAGACTGTTTAAAGAACATGTCAAGGCTAATGACTTGTGGTTAACAGCTATGGGAGAACAGGATGCTGTCTGAGCACAAAAAAAAAAGCCAAGTGAGAAAAAGCATGCAACAGGCTGAGCCTTGCTCTGGTATATGGACAGCTTTTGTATAAGAAAAGAAAGTGCTCAGTGGGACAGAGAAACAGCGTACATAGTTGAAACTAGGTAGAGTAACCAAGCCTAGTGTGGAGTGATACTTCTTAGAAAACACGTCAAGTAAACAATATTTAAACAATACGAAGCAGATACTGTTGCATTCTTATTATTAATACCATATAAAGCCAAGATGACCTAGGTAACAGAACCAGAAATAGCAGCTTTGGGTACAGCTGTGGCATAATGTAGGCAAATAAGGAAAAAGTAATTGTGGGCAGGTTTTTTACTCAGGGGAGGACTTGTGTGAAGATAGGGAGGTAAAAAGCAGTGAAAAGGTGGGTCAAGAAATCAGAAAAGTGAAATTATCTGTTATAGTTATAGTTTTGCATTATAATTCTGCCTAATTTACCTGAGAATGTTCGTGCAATATGAAAGATCCAATGCTTCCACTAGAAGCATCAAGAAGCAACTCAAGAAGAGATTAGGACTAAACATCCTTCAGTCTTAACTATGCCTCACTTCAGAGTATCTCCTATTATGATATATTTAAAGAGATAGGCTCATCCAAAGACACATTTTGTACAACTCAACTACACTTCCAAAGCGGTCCTCATAATTTTATGAACCCAGCAGCAAGGAAAATCTGCTCTAAGATGGTAACGTTTTAAGTCATATGAATTCAATGAAAAAAAGTTAAATAAAGAAATAGAAGGCTAATTTAAAAAGACAAAGAAAAACAGTAAAAAGGTATTTCCATGGCTTACCTTGCCAGTGATGCTTGTAATCGCACATGCGTGACAGGGCGATCATCATGGCACAGTAGAGAGGCAGAATTGCTGCACAGAGCCGCCAGCTCTTCCCCCGGCCATTTTCAGTGAAGCAGTGCAACTTGCCAGCTAAGTAGAAGGTGGTAAAGCCAAGGCCTGAAAATGCAACTGATAAAGAAAAACACAGCATTACCATGCGTTGTCTCACTGTCCCATTTGATACTATGCATTGCGACAGATTGTGTTTATAATATAAATTAGATACAGATTCCTAGGACTCTTAGCACGATGAACTTAAGCACAACAAATTAACATCTCTTCCACCTTCTAGGGGAGATTTTCTCTTGTGCTTTTTCTGTTTGTTAGATGATCTTCAAATATTAGTTTGATTAGTTTTATTTCCACATTTCCATTTTCCCTCTCAGTGCTTCGCTTTTTTTATTTTTTTTAATCTTCATGAAATGATTTTTATACTGAAACTGGATCACAGTATTTCTAGACGGAAGCACAAACTGCTTTTTGACCTCATTCTCACAAGACGTACAGCGTCTAGCCTAGAGAGTCTAAAGCAGCATTTAAATCAGATATTGACTCTCCTAAATAAACTATCTGAAATGTTGAGTGTAACTCGCCTATGTTAACATGCTTTTATATTGTGGATATATATTGCCCAGTCCCTAAAGTAGATCTTCAGTTCACACATTCTCTTATTTAGAATTACTAGCAATTCCAATGCAGGACACCCTGCCATCTGGAACGAAAAGAAAAGAAAACAACAAACAAAAAACAAAATAGAAAACAAAACGTGCATACCATTCTGAATAGCAACAAGTTTTATCAGAGCGAAAACATGCAAGAGAGAATTACGAGCTTCTTACAAGATGAGGTGCTAAAAAGCAGTACAGTGACCAAAATACATTCCTATATTAATGTTCTTAACTTTATATTTCATTAATGCTGTGGGAATATAAAACACCTCTGATATACAGAAAAACAGACCATGAATACATCAATATTTACATGTTATAGGAAATGCAGGAAAAACTTTTCTTCACACCAAGTGCTTGTTCCTTAAATTCTTTAATCTAAACCTTCAGAATTGAGCTTTCATATTCACAGTTCAAGCACAGTAAAGCTGAACTACAAAACCAGGATTATATATATAACACAGCAGTGAAATAAAAATATATCACATGGCATTTCAATGACACAATTTGACTCTTAATTAACAAAAGTCTTTTTTTTTTTTTTAAGATAACATTACCACTTGTTTTTGAGGTAGGCTTTTGGGCTGAGATCTTCCATGTTATTTATGAAATCTTCACATTCACTTATGAAAGATTTTATCATTACTGGAGCATTCTCAGACAATTGACTAGAAAGATGAGCACTTAAAGATTTTCCCTTAATGCAGCACTCTTAATAAGGTAAAATCTCTTCTTGATAAGCGACATTCCAAATTTTTAAATCAAAATAGATCTTCAAGTTGAACTGGAATGACTTATTCTGGATTTCATAAGGCAAAGTTTGCAACTCATGTGAAGTGTTTGCTATATATTCATACTGGAAACTTCTTTTTTTTTTTCTGTCCACGCTAATCTACATTATACACACAGACTATCACAATGGATACTTTAAAGAGGTAAAACAGCATAGAGGGTAACTGTGCTTGGTAACTTAGCTTGGTAACTATGTACATCTTACCTTGGTAAATTGTACATCTATGTACATCTTACCTATCTAAATTTTTAGACTCGTGATTTCTAGGCATGTTGATAGCTATCTATGGAGGTTATTAAAATCTTCATGTTTAATTGTAAATGTCTTCTTTGTGGACTTTTTTTAAGACTTACCTGCATGCTATTTAAATGGTAAAACAGTTAGAGAAGTAACTGGATAGATTCCATAGATTAACAGAGTTATAAATCACTGGCTCTGGCGTGCTAAAAGCAAAACGGGCATAGAAGTACAGAGTAAGACAACGTACATCATAAGACAAAGTTCGAGATGTATTTGATTCCCAAAAACACGAGCAAGTCAACATTTCGGTTCAGTTCAGTTCAGACTTTGTCTTGTATCCTCAGTTCTGTTCCATCCCACCAAGGCTGCTGTATAAGCCCCAGCACCATCCTGGAAGCAGAAGGCAGAAGCCTACAGATCAAGGACCACTGATTTAACTGTATGGCAGGCAAAAGCAGCAGCAGACATAGCTAAATGGGTCTTACAGTAAACCTTAGGTTATTAAAAGAAAGAATTATTTCTCCATAATTTACATTTCCATAATCTGCCACTTTTCCGGGAGAAGGTGCTCATGAAATAATAGAGAGTTCAGCAGTTCAGCAGGATCTATATTTTCAAGAAGGCAACTTTTGCCTTAGATAGTTGCTGTGTACCTGGAAACTGAAGTTCAGGAAGAAAAGACTGACTCATAAGCACTATTCCAGGGGGATTTACCCCTGATGCATGATGAAAAAGTAATATAATGCTGCTCTAGCTTTTGGCTATGAAACTAATATTCTGCAGAGTGGCTTTACGTTGCAATATTGCAAGATTGATTTCCCTCAGCCTGGATCATACACATCCAAAGCAGAGCTCTTCGCCCCATGGTCACAGTGTGTGCACAACGAGCAGCTGAGAAAAGCATGGAATTAACAGCCGAGTGCTCTGGGATGTGGCAGTACACATTACAAACATAACTATATATTCTGAAACAACTCAACTGCTGTGCACTCCATGTAGGCTCCTACTTGGCTTGAAGGCTATACTTCAAAGATGTGATCAGTCAATAACATTCAGAAAATCATTTCACTGCCAGAAAGTCTGGGCCTATAGGTAAGATTTACATTCAAGACTTAGTGAATCCATGGAATATATTTGAACAGACTTTAACAGAAATTAATACTCTGATTGTATAAGGAAGGTAAGGAGCAACACGATATACCAACCAACTCTCTTAGGAAACACTAGCACAAACAAATGAGAAAAATGAGTCTGCTTTGGTTTAAAACAGTGCTAGCTAAAGACAGATGCCTATGCAAATTCCAGATAGAAATATTTGATTTTAAATGTTGGAAGAAGAGAAAGGAATGATTCAAACACACACTATAAAGAAACTGACTTTTTTGTTTTTTCAATTGGTGTTGCTGAGCACATGTAAACCTTCCCCTGACAAGCCATATGTTCTGTAAGGACTTGATAAAACACTGTAGGTTTTGTGTACCTATTGAAATACAGAATATGGAATATTTGCATTGCAGGAGCTCTGAAAGTCTTAGCTGAGAGAGGGTGGCCATTATGCTACGTGTTTTGCAAACACACAGATTATTCCACAGTATCCCACAAAGCTTAGACTAAAGATAAAAAAAAGAGACAAGGTGGAGGTGCAGAGGGCTAAAGAAATTTGCCAAAGCAAGGATAAAATCCTGCTTCTGGAAAGCCAGGATCTGTGCCCTACCTTGAGGCTCATGCTGCCCTCATGTTCTTCCTCTGCATTCAGAAAGGTATCACTGAACTGTTCTCTTCAAATAGAGTCCTTACACATTCTTAAGAAATTAATGGAATAGAAGGGAATTTTGGAATTAAAAGGGCAAGTTTGAGTCTTATGGCAACAGTTGCTTTGAGTATTTTAGTAGGAGATGAAAGACTCAAATGAGAGGAAAACAGATTAAGCAAATTTGATTTGGCCCCTTATTGTTTACATCCATTTCCTGTCTCTGCTGGCAGCAAAAATGCTTTGGGGCAACGGGGCTATTTCAGTACCAGCAAAGATGCTGCATTTGCAGATCTTGCATCTCTCTATAGATTTTGAAGGGACTCCTGATTCTGAGATTTGTAGTGCATATGGTGGATAGTTTTGGGTTTCTTCAAAGGAATCACAAAAACTAAAACTGATAATGTTCTCTGCTATAGTTATATGGCTTTATTTCAAACTGTTATCACCAAAAAATGTTTAAAAAAAGAATATGCTCTCTCCAGATAATGTTTTTGGTAACTATATAGTCAGCTGTAAATAGACATTAGTGTGTGATAAATATTAATCCCCTTTGCATTATTTTTTATACCTATTTTTATACCTACTCCACCTGTTTCCTTTGAGGTATATGTTAATAAAAAAAAGTCAAAGGTTTCCAATTTATTTTCTTTCGAATATGGCTAGAAACTGTTCAGAGGCCATACTGCAGGTTCTAAGAGCTCATTCAGCTCAGCGGATGCTAGAGGAGAAACAGAGTCTCCTTATACCAAACGAATTCCCTATTCCCATCTTCGGAATGAGATGCAAATACCAGCTGCACATGGGATGAAGTTCAAGTCACTGCTGTAAGGTGTTCCAGTTCAAAGAACATACTGGGCTGTCCTGGCACCTAATGCTGCTTATTTTGTCTGCTGGATGAGGACTGTTCAAAATCTCAGAGTTTGCAGCCAGAGGGGACCGGTGGATCTTTCAGTCCAGCCTCTACTGTACCACACCAAGTTAAGTTCAAACCCACTTTCTGATGCTAATTAAGTATATTTTTCGGAGGAATAATATGAAGATACTTCGAGAAAGAGAAATCTCTCTGTGCTCTTTATTATTTCAGATATGAGGGCTCATAACACCAACTAGTTAGAAATTCTAACTTAAAAATATGAGTTTGAAACTAAACGACTGCTACCCCAAGGACCACATTCATTTGAAGTTCTGATATGGTAAAACATTTACTATAGGAAGAGAAAGATAAACGATGAGCCCCAAAGAGAACTTGGTCTCATGAGAAGGGCTCTCCGACAAAATTCACACACCAGTTTGTTGCTCCTATTTCACAATAATAATATACCCAAAGAATTGACACAACCACTGTTACAAGCACTTTTTTTATGGAGACAGAGTGACCTCCCAGTCCCTTTAATAAAAACACACTATAACTGAGCTCCTGGAAGAAGATGTCAAAGACATGAACAATCCAATCCCAACAAATATCCTCCCCTCCGTCTTCTAATTTAGATTGTTTTCTTTTTCTCTCTACTCAATAAACCAGAGACAGGTATTTACTTTGAAATGTATACAGCTCTGCATCATGTAAGTCTCTATATCAAATACCTGGCTCAGGGAGAACGGGAATAATAGAAAAGACTGCAAGCAAGCCTGTCATACTCATGCAGGTTTTTGCTTTGCCATAGAACACCTACCTAAATGCACTTTAAATGATGGTTAAACAGCATCACAGTACAGCTACTGCGTTTTAGCCTAACAGTGCAAGAAATAACATATTTATCTTTTATTAGTTGCACAGGAGGGTGATTATCTGATGCTGCAACTGGCTCCCTTTGCTGGCAGAATGAAAGCAAAAAAAAAAAAAAAATGCTAAAGGTGCCAAAATGTCTATGATTTGATCAGTATCACCAGCCATACAATTTGTCACTCAAAACTGATGTTTGCAATGAGAAATATTGCTAGTACAATATCATTCTTTCAAAGCCTTTATTTAAGGACGTTTAGTATTTAACACTCAGGACTAATATTTATGGGTCTTCTAGATGCTGCTGGTCATCAGGACTGGAGGCGATGGGTGTTGATAAACAGCTATGAATCCCCAGATGTGTTTCTGAAAAATCTCAAAATGAGAATTTTCTATGGAAAAACAGAGGAATAGTTAAAAAAATAGTGAAAATGTTAGGAGACCATGATCACCTTCCAAATTTCCATAGGCAAGCTACAAAGATCTACACCTAGGAAGAACTGAGATCCGATATCTAACTATATTTGTTTAATGTTACAGCAATGCCACAAGCAAAGTTCTTCTGAGAAAAAGGAAATTTGCATGCCTCTTGCCCATGGAGTTCTCGTTCAAAGCCCTCATCCTACTGCTGGATCAAAACATGCAGAACCTTGCACCAGGGAGCTCTCCTGTGGGCAGTCTGCTAGGGTACCAGGTCCAGTCCTAGCAGATGTGGTTCTTAGAAACCCGTAGACTGTAGGAAGTGAAAGGCAGGGAGAGGGGAGAACAGCAGCAACAAGAACAGCAAAATGCAGATCATGAGCTCCTCCAGTCCTCAGTCTTTGCTACTGAGTATTGAGGTAAATGTGTCAAAAAAAGAGGTGGAGTACAAGAGAAACACAAATATTCCTGTATATCCTTGCCATTTGATTTGAAAAACCACAAAAACCCCACAGGAAACTATCTTCCTGCATATCTAAGAAATCTATTCTTTATTTCCCTGGGTTCTTCTTTAAGTGGATGAAATATTTCAGAGAGACATTGCAATACAGCTGTTAATTAAAAGATTTGTCTTAAAAATAGGGAAGTAGCAGCAACTACAGCCAAAAATCTGTAGCTTGTAGCTCATCTGTTACTTAAAATGTTCATTCCAAGTTGAAGGAAGTATGATTATCCTGCATGAAATTACTAGCTAAAGATAATTAACAGTTCAAATTTAGATAGCCAACTATAATTGCATGTACTGCAGCAATACTTGATATAAATTGTTTCAAGATAGCAAACAATTCTATTGAAATACAACTATTTCTTCACCCGGAAGCACACAGATCATTTTAATTTTTCAAACAAAATGAATGGCTTTTAAAATGCAAAAATGATTTACTTTCTACAACTAAATTCAATTACTTATTGAAAAAGGGAGGCAGAACTAACTGTCCAAAGATATAACATTTTCCAGTCTTCTTTTTTCTAGTTAGTGGCACAGCAAGACATACCAAGCCCTTCGTTCATGCAATGAGAGCTTCATCAAGCAAATCCTGCTTGCACAACTTAATCAGCTTCCATATGCTCAGAGGAGGCAGCTGCTCAGGGGTAATACAGAGGTAATGCACTATACAAAGACAAACATTATCATTTTCAGCAGAACTATTAATTGCAGAGAAAAAAAGATAGAGGAAAAAAAATATTAAGCAATCAGCTAGTTGAAGGAAAAGTGCTATATATTTTGAGAACTGTGATGATAGCCCCCACCTGTCCA
>NW_010585439.1:110339-135092 GCF_000705375.1 Tinamus guttatus | reverse complement strand
TCTATAGACTGAAGATCAAGTGGATTTTGAGTATATGAGGAAGAAAAGAAGTCATGCTGATCAGCTGGAAAATGGTATAATTGTTTACCATGATTCAGAAAAAAGCAGACATAGCCAGAAGACACTTCTGTTCTATTTTTAGGAGCTGTATTATGTGGTGATGAACTCTTGCATTCCAGCAGAGATTGAACAAAATGTTAAACAGCAACTACTAATGCTAAGCACTTCAAAATTAGCAAGCCCAGATAATTGCATCTTGTTCTTTAAGAAGTATTTTGAGAGAGCTGTGTGAAGGACTTTACATATGGTTGATCTTGATTTTTCAGTAAACTTGGACTATCAGACTGAGAGAAAAAAATGTACCAATATTTTGAAAGAATAAAGTGGATAATCTAGGTAATTATAAGCCTATCAATCTGATTCTGATCTCCAGCACAGTAAAAAATGCTTTGTAAAGAATGTAATTCATCAAGAATTTAAGATGGGAAATAGAATTTGACAAATCAAAGTGGATTAGAGGAGAATAAATCCTGTTATCTTGATATTTTTGTTAATAAAATAAAGTTTGATCAAGAACAGCAATACTGTTGTAATAAGTTGCTATGATATACTCTGATTTCAGAAGAACATTTGAGTTGGTATTACACGAGAATTTGAAAGCTGGAAATGCTTAGGAGGAAAGCCATGAGATGTCAGAAAGAACTGGAAGGTAGGTCCCTCCTGCAGGATGCGCAAGGGTAGGAATCTCTTCTGCTTATTCTGAATGAGTTGAGGAATGACTTGAATATGTGCTGCAAGCAGCTCATCAAGAAACAGGACCCTGGTGAAAGGAGACTATTCAGGGAGCGGAGAACTAAACATTACAGCCAGGCAGGAAGATGCACTTTTTTTTTGTAACTAAAATATTCTGGTTTTTTAAAAAAACGGGAGTTAATCTGGAACTCCAGTGATAGTTGGAGGAGGTGATTCCTCATCTAAAAATCTGTGATGCAACAGGGAAAAACATTAATACCTTGTCATAGTCAAGCAGCATAGCATGATCAAACAAGCTCCTACTGGGAAGCGAATCTCTGTACATAGTGGCCAGGCAAAATTCCTGAATTGAGCTGATGAAGGAAGAAAAGAAACAGCAAACAGCTTGGGACAGTGTGGCCAATGGAAAGGAAAGCTATGGCTGTAAAGATGAATTTATGATGCAGAGGCATCTGTAGATCTTGGGAGCATCCAAGAGTGTGAAGACTGAGTAATGCGTCCAGACTGATGTGGCATTTATCTAGCAGTTATTTGCTGCCTCTAGTCACTGCTTTCAGGCCTTCATTCTTTAAACACAGCAAATCATTCAGTGGAAGGAAGAGTCAGTAAAAACCCATGAACATACTTCACTGATTGAGATTTTTTCCTTTCACTCAGGAAGCGCAGAAATCTCCCTGCTTGTCTATGTGAGAGAAACTTCTGATTTTTAGACAATAGCGTTGTGAAAGATGATTCTTAAAATAGCATAAGGGGAAAAATGCCACATGTAAAATATACACTTATGCTTGAGGAACAGAAGTTTCTTTTTCACTCATTTTGTAAGAGGAGGGAAAAGAGTTACTCTTTTGTACCTTATGAGATTTCAAGCTCTTTCAAATGAGATTTATTCACTCCAGAGAGCTGTTTGGAGCTTTTGTTCAAGATTTTGTGCAACTAACTGAGAACCAAGTGCCACTTCAGAGCCTTATGTTATGATAATTGCTCCGATAAAGGCAGGCAGAGAAAAAAAATCTGCATTTTCTGAAACATTCCTAACTGCCTGCAAGCACTTGCTTCCCAAACTAATCCCATTTTTACCCCCCAAATTCTTGATGACTTACTGGTAGCATTTAGGAGGAGGTAGCCAGCTGCAACAGATTTTCCAATTATAGCATGACCTGTTGCTAATTACTGTTTGACTTACCCACTGCTGTTGTATTATTGTACTAAATAAATAATATCCACTCTGCTCTCACAATGTTTACAGGACTAATTTCCCATTCAGCCTTGAGTCAATGCTGTAAACAGTCTTCCATTAAAACCAAGTGCCGGCAGTCCAGCCAGCTCAGCTCAGCTCGGGCCTGCAGGCTGTGGGAGCTCTGTGCTACACATTCATAGCAAGTGATGTATAGAAGTGCTGAGCATACGTGACAGCCACTGCCTTGGCCAACAAACCGCAAGCTCAGACAAGATCCTCTGTAGCTGAAAACATGAACTGACGCGGCTGAAGATCTCCAGGTCTGGCAAACAGGCTGGGAATTTTCCTGGTGTGATTTTTTTTCACAGCAATATACTGATACTGTCGAGCCCCAGATGTTTCATCCCAGCATATGCGTTTTGAGCAGACAGTTGGCACATCAGGCTGGCAGCCCAGACCAGCTTTCCAGGCAGTGTCCCCCATGATCTGCTGGGTTCAAGGTGTACAAGGCTTCCAGACAGTCTCCAGGGAATCTGGGAAGCTCCAGCTCATTTTCAGACTCTGAGGCTCCTGTTACTGTGAGTCCAAAAAGCCAATAGGAGGCAAAAAAAAAAAAAAAAAAAGGCTCCCAGATTGCCCCATTTTCCACTTGGCAATGGCCATTAAAGACCCAATCTCCCACCATGGTGTGGCCATAGGAGGGACCACCACACTCAATTTCATTTGAAATTTTTTTAAAAGATATTTTTAAATAACTTTTGAAAGCATCTCACCATTATTACTTCTGATCATGAAAAAAAAATCTTAAATTTCCACCTTTTACTCCCTAGCACAAATAATCTCTGATTTTTCATGAGTTGTAACCATCTCAGGGTGCACAGTCATAGGTGTGTAACACTCTTTACCTTACCTTTCCTCTTAGGAGATTATATATTGCAAGAGGATCATAACCAAACAAACCGTGCTTCATCCCTAAAGTAGTTGTGAAATCTCAGCCTTGTTTCCCCTTTCTAACAAAAACACTCCACAAATTCACATTCATGTATTTAAACTAATGTTTCTTGGCTCTTTGTGCTCTGCTTTAGGGCTCACTTTTGGTGAATATTCTAGCAAAAACATTAACTGTCAAGAAAGCCCATGGGAACAACAGATTTTAAACTGAATATTGTACTCTATTCATACTCATATATCTTCATCTCAAACTGAAATTTTTTAGTCTAAAATGTAAAATTTTTCAATATAAATATAGGTACTTAGTCATATACACTCCATAGCTGTTGGTAGTAAGTGAGGTCTTCCTTACTCTTGAGCTAGATGGCACTTGGGGTACACTGCTCCTGTGCTAAACAAGTTGGGAGGCTGCAACATGATCAACAAGATGCTGATGGGGCAATCTGTACTACGGTAACAAGTAGTAGCAATAAAGCTCTTTGATTTTAAAGAAGACAAACACATAGACCACCAAGAATAGACCACTAATTTGTCTCTCAGAAATATGACATGAAGAATGCCATTTTGAGCCAGAAGTCCAATATGAGGAAAGACACTCTGCTGGCCATGGAGGTTATGTTTTCTTCTTCAGGTTTTCTTTGTCAGTTTTGACTAATAATCCCCTATTTCTGCCTAAGTGTTTGAGCTTAATTCTTTTGTGGTATCAGTATTTGTTATGCCAAACTCTCATTGTATTTAATATGCATCAGATGGGGTCTAAGTCTGGCCAGCTCTGAACAATTGCAGGGAAGCTGAATCATGCCATAGAAATAGAAAAACCAAAGTTGGCAAGTTTCCCTTAAGAAGATGGTGAGGGGAGTTCATATCTTGCTTAGAACATCTGTAGGATGCTGTGGCTTCTTTCGTTTCTTCTTTATTGTCTCCAGGAGCATAGGAGGAGGTACAGTAAATACAGCAGCGTAGAGGACAATTCAACATAGATCTGCAAATTATGTAGCTATTTATAATAACACAAAAGTGGCTTTAAAAATTGCTATTGTGATTTCCTGTCATTTTGCACTCTCTTTTTAGAGTACAGGGATACACAGTGGTGAAGAAAGAGTAGCTGCAGCCCACAGATGTAGTTTAGTTTTTTGAGACTGCTTTTAAAAACTTCTATGTGGGTGTTTGCGAAAGAGTTTTAATGTTTTCTTCACTGCCAATGAAACAACCAACTTTTATTCATATTTAAACAGTCTATCATGAAGTAAACCAAAAAAAAACCACTTCTTCTAAGAAGAAGCTGCAGTGTACTACATTAACCAAAACTCAATGTTCTTGTGAAATAAATTCCAGATGTGTCCACCAGGCTCCTTCCATCCAAAACTACAGAAGTATTCAAGGATTTACAATACAGGGATGTAAGGATGAGATAGTGCCTCATCCACAGATTTGGCATCTTTGGGACTCCAGAATCGAGACAAAAGAGAAATAGGCAGACAGCCCACTGGGATATGAGAAGAGCTCTAAGGACAACCTGCAAGTCCTCCATGAAAGGGGCTCCAAGTCCTATCGCTTCGACTTCCCATAACTGCTCCTGAATTACACTCTGTTCCTTGTGTGGGGCAGAATTGAGGGCTCTGATTTTGGCCTCAAGACCTCTGCCATGGGAAGGGTTACGAGCAGGACCTACAAAGATCAGGCTGTAGGGCACTGCCTCCACCAGCTGTCGGCTCAGAGAAACCAGTTCTTGCAAGGTGAAGTCAAAGTGCTAATCTAATCCTCAGAAGTGATCCAAGAGCAGGTAAAAACCCTCCCTGTTCTTGGTACTGACCTGAAACTTTGCAGCGATTGACCCATTTGTGCTCCCTCCGATGTCGTGCTAGGGCCTGCAAGGACGGAGTTTCTTCCTCACAGTTTGCAGTGTAAGAGGTACAACTCATGAAAGCTGCCACAGAACACAAGGTGACGCAGGGTCTGCTTCGCAATGTCCTCGGCACAATGGCCTGAATTCCTGAAGCCTGCAGAGGTTCAGCTCAGGGGCGAGCGATGTTGTCAGACTGATGTCTGCTGCCAGCACGTATCTGCCTGCACCCTCCAGGAGTGCCAGGATGAGTCCTTTTATGCTCAGTACAAACGCATTTTGCTTTGCCTTTTGAAGAACACATCCTTCCCCGATGTATCGCCTGCTATCCTGGAGATGGCTCATTCCTGTGGTCCTGGGGGCTTGTTTGTAGATGGGCATCTGGGGAGCTCTGCCTACCCTCTGAAAGCGATAGGGTTGTTAGCACAGTTGATTTGACCTTCAGTCAGCTTAAATAAAGAGAGCTTAAACGAGCATTATTATAAAGTGAATTTTTAAAACCTATTTCCTTGTTTTGTGTGTTGTACAAGATGGGGAAGTTATAAAGGTATCTGCCTGCAAGGGACATAAGTGCTGTTTATAGCAGAAAGTCTTGCAAGCATCTGCATGCATTGCCCTGGGTGCGCACTGATCTGCTCCGAATGTGAGCTGAGGTGCTCTGGGGACACGCTGAGCTATGGAAGCTTGAACTTAACTATGGAAACCTTGGATGCACCAACTCCTTGTCAGGAAATCAGTAGTAGAGCTGCAATTAGAAATCATGGTTTCCCCACCCTGAGCCTGCACAACATCTACACTATCAAGAGTTACTGTCCTATCCTCCCATGAGGATGAAACATGACTCCACTTTTTGGAGCTCCCTTAAGTAACATGTTGTACCCTACTCTCTTATGGTGACCCTATAGTCATCGATGAAGAATTGGGTACTATGGTTGCAGAACAGCTCTATTAACACCCTCCAGATCACTGAACTCAACGTGTGACTCCTGAGCTGTTCGGATGTGGTTCCTGTGTGAATGGCAGCAGAGCTGTGCTGATGGGAGCCTGCTGGCTCATTTGGTCCATGGTCGGGCTTGCCGAGGACAGCAGTAACAGCTCAGCTCTTCCCAAAGGGAGAATCGTCACTTCTGGGAGGCTCTGTCATTGCCTTATTCAAATGATGGCACAGCTCTCAGCTCTCGCTGTGTACAAATGGGGTAATGCAGGTCCTCCATCAGATGCACTGGATGCTCCTGTTCTAGAAGCGCCTCAGAGGAGGCTCCTGGTGAGGGTCACCTCTCCCAAACTTCACATCGCTGACCCGTGTGGGAGGAACTTGAAGCCGGTAGGCAGGTTTCATCCCCTAAAATAATACACTCAACGTTGCACATAGGTATGTTGCTTGGCCAAAATTACCTTTTCTTCATGCAAAACAGAGGGGCAGCAGTAACTCTAATAGCCAGCCAGTGTTAGAACATGGACAGAATAAACTATACCAAACCCTCTCACACTGCACAACTGGAATTTATAATTCTTGGTTTATTGTCTGATTCCAATACAACTCATGCCCTCCAGGCAAACAGCAGCCATAACTCACCCTGGCATATCAGGCAAGGTCTTTTCAAGTTCACCACCATCTAACCACATGACTATAAACAAACTGAATACCAGCACCGCGTTTGATGGCTGTAACTGTTAAAATGTTTATTCACTGTGTGAGCAAACGAACATGTGCTTTGGAAGGATTATGGATATGAACACTTGTCTAGCTTTGAGAAGCTTTTATAGACTTCATAAACCTCTGTTATTAAATGTAATTTAATTTCTATCTCCTGGACAGCAAAAATTTGATTTCAGGGAAGGGTTGCTATATAGCAATTACATGGCAGGCTTTAACTAAGATTTATCTCCTATTTATACAAAAGTAAATCACTGACAAGTCCAGTGTAATCGATATTTTTATCCAAAACCAACAGGGGAGAAAAGTATCAACCTCCCCTGATTCCTTGTGCTGTTTGGTCCCTGTTGAAGGACAGGAAACATCAGCCTTCTCAGAAGGGTTGAATGAGAGTCAAGAAACAGGCGTCCCCCATGAAGAGTCTGACAAGTGCAGGGGCAGATGACAGTCCCCAATGACCATGTTCTCACATATCTCAGCCTTATTACTAAAACACCTCCCCTTCAAAAACTGCCATCTCTTCCTTAGCATATTCCTGATGTTACAAACTCAAGAAAAGAGAAGGTCACATAAGCCACATCATGCTCATGGAACAAGTTTATTTTCTCTCAATGGGAAACTGATAAAATCACCATCTGTAAAGATGACCTTTAAGCCAAGAAAGCCTCCGTGATCACTTGAAACTAAAAATTTGTCATTTTGTCTTTTTCCCTCCCTATATATTATTCCTCCAAAATTTCTTCAGAATGGGAATTGACATTTTCTCCAGATGGGTCCAAGGAAAGTCCAATTTGTGCTGGAATCTTTTCACATGACCCTGAGCACGGCACAAGCTGTTTGCTCTCAGCAAATCTTTTAGATCCCTCCACACACATATATTTCTAATCACATACCTTTCTGCTTAGTAAAGTAGATCAACTAGTAGATTTTATGCTAAAAATCTCACATTTCCAGCAATACCACACTTTCTCAGTGGGTCCCAACTTGCCTTTTCAAGAAATGATCCATCGAGGGGAAAAAAAAGGGGAAACCAACTACAGAACGCTCCACTTTCCTCCATTCTCTCTCCTATTTCCTTCATTAGAATTAAGATGATTTCGACCAACCCGAGAGATCTAGCTGACGGTGTTGTAGCCATACCCTTCCTGCAAATCCATTGAAAATTAATTCTAGCTCAGAGATCTTTGAATGCCAGTACTAATTTACGTTTTTTTTAAAAAAAAAAATCATAACTGTGGTTGTTAATATTGCATATTAATCATAAAATTTTATGTAAATACAAAGTACTCTATATGCACTTTAACATCCTTGTTTTCACACTCACCTGTTGCTCACAACATGTTTTGTGCTGTGTCTGTTCTACATGTTCAGGAGCACAAAAGGTATAAAAACAGAAAAATCCATGAATACTAACAAGCTATTAAGACTCAGGTGTTTGTATGGTAAACAGACAGGAACCAGGCTGGTTGTTTGCCTTAAGCTTTTCCAGAAAATAAATACTAAACAGTAAAGGCATGCAGGTAATGTAGATTGGATTCATAAATGCTGCTCTTTCCCAAATGAATTTTCCAGACGCATGATCAATTCATACCAGTGCCAGAAACTCCTAGATTTTGGGGACATTCTCCTGAATAAAACAGCCCCTTTAGTAATAGCACACTAAATTCTTCACTTTGTTAGGTGTGCAGAATTGTTTTTCATTGACTTTCGGGACAAAGAAAGATGCTTTGAAGACAGGACTGTTGTTTTCAGGAAGAGCTGCCGCCCTGCCCACGTGGTGCAGCAAAGGGAACCTTCTCGCAGGTCACTGCGCAGTGGAATTGCCTTTGAACAATCACCCCATTCTCCTCCACGCCAGGAAGCTGCTACGGACCCAGGGTGACTCAAAACTACTGTGGTAAAAGGTAAATAACAATAAAAAAGGCTAAAAAGCATATGGTCTACACAGGAGCCTGGGAAGGTACAGGCAAGGTCACATTGCCTAAAGTTTGCTAGTAAATTTAAATGTGGATTTTTATTTACAACTGATTGGATCTTCTGTAATAAAGCTTCCTGCACACATCACTGCTGATGGAAGAAAGCATTTTGTAGGATTTTTTTGCAACTTATTATGATGGGTCATCAAGGTTATTACATCACTTCTGGTGAAACTTTAATTAATTATTCCTGTAACCTTTACCTGGGGACCACTCAAGATACATGGGGACATGATACAAGATAGATACACATAGATAAGTTATCCAGTAATCTACAGGCTTGCAATATGGTTATGTTAGAGCTGCAGACCAAACATTTTCAAAGGCGTAGATGGTCTGAGCTCCTGCATTCTGGGACATTAAAAAAAAAAAAAAAAAAGTTTATATCTTCTCATGCAGTTCTCAGCTACTCACACTGCAAGAATACAACCTGCTGATTTGGTTGAGGTATAGAAACATAATTCTGGGTAACAACGACACTCTCAGGAAATCCCACTTGGACTTTGTTACTAAGATCAGAATAAAGATAAATCTCTAACCCAGATTATCCTGTTCAACAGAGACCGGTGATAAGGGAACACCTGATCAAAATGTCTACCTTCTTGCCTATCTGTAACAAAGGCAATATTCTTTTGGAACAGTTTTAGTCACCTGTGAGTGATAAGAGCTAGACTTAACTATTAATTTACAGTTCAGAGGATTCTGCAAGACTTGCCAAACAGCTACAAGAAGGCTGCTCAGGATCATATGCATCTAGGGAGAAGGAGGCTGGGACAGAGACCTCACAGAGCATTCCTCACATAGCTGGGAGGATAAATCAGAATTGCCTAACTCCAAGCTGTGTATTTAATTCAAAGAAATAATTCTTTCTTCCCTGGGGAATAAGGCCCTCTACTTCTTCATGTTTAGTGGCAAAACTGGAAGGAGTAAGAAGTGCGGAGAAGGGGCAAGAATGTCCTTCTCCCAGGTGATCACTCCATCACTCCAGGTGATGGATGCATTGTGGTTTCACAGCCTTTTTATTTCCAAATAGCGATGGGTCAAGCAGAGCTTTAGAGCTGCTGTTCCCCTCCGTTCTGCGAGACAGCCAGGGGTGCTGTGATGAATTACAAGCACCGAGAGCAGCGCTGGGGTGGCCCCAGCCGCCAGCCCGGGGTGACACTGTTTGCTGTGCTGTGCCCAGGCTCAAAAGGGACCGTCAGGGAGACCTCCCCGTGCCGGGGCCCCTTTCCTCTGAGGCCAATGCCTGCAGCAGAGCACGCTCATCCTGCAGCAGCCACTGTCACCCGTGTGTTTAAGGAGGGAGGTAGCAGTGAGCACATCAGACACGGCTTTCCTTGCCCTCTCTACCAGCCTGCAGTCTTGCTTCCACCCATCTGCCTGCCTTGTCCAGGCCCTCTACTGCTTCCAGTTATCCCATCCCTGCTGTTACACACCTTCCTCTATTAAAAACAATAAATTGGGCATTTTATTTTTTCTTTGCCTGGCAGTGAACAACATTAGGTCCTGCCATGGCTGATGCAGAAGTGAAGTTTCTCAGCTCACTCGGTACATGGTACTTGTCCACTGTGGGAAGACCCTGTCAGCTGTGAATGCAGGTTGGGAAAAGCTTGCCTTTTGCCATGCCAGTTACCTTTGAAATCTTCTCCCTCGAGGAGCTTATGAGCAGCAATCAAGTGTTTTCCTGCCTGTTTTTTATTACAGCTCATCAGAAAATGAGATAAAGCTGCAGGGAAGGGAGAGGAGAGGCAGCCTGAGATGTGCTAAGAGAACTAATCCATTCTCGGAAGAGGAACTGATTTTGCACTTTTTTTCCTGCTTATTTTACAGTAAATAAATAAGGAAGATTGCTGAAAATGTGTCCATTCAGGCAGCAGCTGAATTTCCTGCTAATTGCTTTGGGATATTGACAGAGGAGGGAAACTGTTGGGACACTACAATAAGGTAAATAAATGGTGTGGCTGGTGACTACCCAAAGCCTTGAGTCTGCACATGGATCACTAATGATGGAAAATAGAGAGGTATTCTTATAAAAGACCCTATTTAGTGAGCAATGGTGAACTTAAAAAAGACTTCTAGCACAGAGGGAACTGGAAAGTGATTTATTGCGACACCCATTTGTGCCCAGCATCCTCTCCTCTCCCCAGGTGTCCCCTGCCCCAGTCTCACGTGCAGTGTGTGTCTGCAACCCGCTAGGTCTCCATGCAACTGCTCGCTAAGGAAGCTGCCAGAAAGGAATGGGAGTTTTCCAAATCCACAAGGAAAAGGGGCAGCGCAAATAAGATTAACCTGTTGTGCTCTAAGGCTAGTTTTGTTTCCCCTACCACTCAGGTAGGTGCAGGATCACACAGAGAGGGAGCTGCTTAGGAAATGTAGGTTGAATAAGCACCAAAGGGCATTTAGGATATGCATCCTTGCTGCACTCAGTAAGAATGCAACCATATCTGCTGCTACACAATCTAAAAATGCCCATGGAAACTAGCAGAAAGGGCCTCTGGAAAAAGTAGTAGCAAACATTGTGTTGAAAAACAATTCCCTCTCCCATCATTTGAACCTGTGGCAGTTTTGTGATATTCAACCATGCTTTTATCACAAAGGAAGACCATCCAAACACATACTTGCTTCAGACTCTTTCATTGCTCCCAACTTAGCAGATCCACTAAGTAAAACATTTTTTCCCACGTTTTCTATTTGTGATCTTGGGTTTTTCACAAACACACAAAAAATTATGCTGAAATCAGACTTTTTCCACAGGAAGTTTCCATCTTTCATTCAAAAAAGCACTAAAAAGAAAGTCTGCTAGGTCTGTCATTCAGCAGCACTGTGAGCTGTGAGCACTGTGAGACCTTGAGAACGTATTTAATCGGAATCGGCTGTATTTTAACTTCCTGTAAATGACACTCAGTGATGGAGATTCTCTGCACGCAGCCTCCTGGGGGAAGTGTGCACGGGGATTTTTCTAGGGTCTAGCCTAAATCTTTCTTGCTACAGTTTACTGCTGTGACTTCCTTTCCTATCACCCCTAAACAGAGCAGTCTGTAAATCTCCTTTCTGCAGAAGCTTCTGTACCTGAAGAGCAGTGCTGGGAATCCCCCGGCCTTGTCTGCTACGCACAGAGGCTGAACCCAGTGCACCAAGCGGCTGTCTCAGACCTCTGCTCTTTTCTGTTGCCATCTTCTGAGATCTCTCCAGGCCCTACACATTACATTCCTCTGTGACTTCTGCTATTACGTTTGGAGTAGTGTTGTTTTTTTTTTTTTTTGCCTATCCCTTGCTCTGTGTCTATGACATAGCACAGCTTTCAGGTCCTTTCTCATGCAATGCCTTTTTAACCAATTATCCTCATCTTTTTCCAATGCAGTCAGAGTCCTGCCTAAACACAGCTCATTGCCATCAAATAGCCAGTTTTCACATGAAGATCCAACTGTGCCAGTTACCCTGTGATAAATACAGCATTAGTCCAAAGAAAGTCCCATGAGAGATATTGCTGGTTTTGTTTGTCCCACTGTTGTGCATTGGCCCACAGTTCACCCAACCTGCTGCTTTCAGCCATAGGTGTGAAAAGGACAGGATTTGGTGGCACTGGAGAGTGGATCACACAGCAGCATGCCCGTGGAAGTCGCAGATTTCTGCATATGCCATTGATCCCCCAGAGAGAAGCTTACTTTGTGCTGGGAGACACTCACTAGAAACCCTGCTGCACTCTGATCTCAGTGCCGGTACTTACAGTCAAGCCTATATGAACGACGGTGGCTTCATGTTCGTTCATATGGGATGTGTACGCTCCTGCCAGTGCAAATGGCATCACGATGGTGAGACAAGAGCACATCATCTCACCCTCCTTACGCAGCAGAGCACACGATAGCACCCTTAGCCAGCCCTGTGCTTCTCCCAGCACCGTGCTGGCTGCAGGACAGAGAATACCTGACCCAGCGTGGCACTTGCCAGAACAAAAACAACTCCATTTAAAAATGTTTTGACAAACTTAGATGATGGAGAAAGGGTAGGTAACAGCTTGGTGCTTCATTTTTCTGACTGGCTACTCAGTGCCTTCAGTCTGAATTCTTCCTCTTGTGGGATCCTGGCTTCACCATACGTTGTTAAGACAACTTCACATGCAATTGTTTATCATGGGAGTTCAGGAGAGAGCGTTCCCCAGACCGCTCCGTTCCCTGCACCACTGTGAGCACTGCTCATGGCTGCTGCTGTGGCAGAAGCCAGATAGATGAGGAGACAAGTTTACAAGAGAGCAGGCTCCACATAGTCTGGCAGTGTCTCCCCTATTAACAACAGAGCCACAGAGCAGATAAGGGGCCCCAGCCTTCCTTAAGTCAAGAAATTCTAATGCACTGGCTGCTTAAAAAGTGCATAGGGGGAGAGAAATTTAAACTTTAGTTAGGTTTTCACTGTCTAAAAAAAGCCATTGTAGAGGGATGGCCAGGGGAAAGCAGAAGGGATGAAGGCCTTTCCCCACAAATCTCCACAACAGATGTGGATAATCCATCTTGCTGTGGCAAAAGGAGGGAAATAAAATCTCTGCATGCTCCATAGCAATCCCTACCGGTGTTCTTGGTTTGTTTTGGGTGCCATCCATCCATCCCTCATTTCATCCGACCTCAATGCCTTGTTGGAGGTGTCATCCCATCCGCTGCCGGCCTGATGCCTCCTGGCTCTGCACCCCAGCGAGAGCCCCAAGGCTGCCCCAGCCCGGGGCACACCGAGCCCACAGGGCCACACGCTGCTCCCCGTGCCCTGCCTCCTGCAAGCGGCCCGCACTTGGCCCTGGCTCTAGAAAGCATCTCTCAAGCTCAGGGATTTCATCTCACCAGGGATTTCATCTCACCAGGGATTTCATCTCCCGCCAGGGAAATCCTTCCCGTGGGATAGGGAGGTGCAGCGATGTGGGGCTGCGAGAGGCCTGTCCGGGCCGTCCCTCCCTGCCCCAGCCCTTGATTCAGTGCTCGCGATGCTGCATGGCGCCCTGCGCCTGACACTATTTTTACCTGGAGTATGAACTTCAGTGAAGAATGATAATCAGTGTGCACTGTGTTTGCCATTTTTCTTTGCAGATGTCCTTGGGGTACTTTTCTTGCTATTGTTGTTAGCTAGCGTTTTTTTTTTAAGTCTTCATCACCTAAAAATGTTCTCATGTGCCAAGACAGAGCTTTGAATCTCTCTTGGATTCCCGATTTCTGGCTCCTTTATCTGGACTCTCGTTACGGTGGTTTTTTGTTTTTAAATAAACAAAAGCTGTAATAATAAATGTCCAGTGAGGCAGGAGTAGTGAAGGATCAGATGTTTACTAAAGAAAAACGTGGCTGTGGGAGATAGGAGCTACCTGGGAAACGTTACAGAGCCAAACATCTCTGAATACTTCACCACTTATCTGTCAGACAGGAATGCAGCAGAAGGACGAGAAGGGAAGGGAAAGGAAGGAAAAGGAAGGGAAGGGGATCTTTGGGATGTATCTATCTGCAAAGAGAGGCAGTGAATCTGCTGCCACTGTTACCATACTTGCTAATAGTAAATAATGCTGAGTGCCCACAGACTGCTGTCCTCCTCATCATCAAACTGCCTTTTAACAGGAAGATGCTGGGTTAATAGCAGGCCTTCACCAGCATCCCAGCTTCTTCCTTGCTGTCCTCTTTGGCCAAATCCACCCTGCTGAGGAGTGTCAAGGCAGCATGGGGAATAGCAAGCCAGTACAGAAGTACCCAGGCTGGGCACTGTAAACTAGGGATTCAAGGTGTACCACTTTGTAAGGCAAAAAAAGCCTTTTTCTGTTGCACTGTTCAATAAAGATTCTGTTTAAGAGACAGGAAAATGCGACTGTAAGAGATACCTGCCAAGCACAGGCTTTGAGTTTCCCTGTGCAGAAGCAACCAAACCTTTTTCCAATGCAGAAGAAATTTCCATTTCTGTTATGCCATGCTTGTGTTCAGCTCTTACCCTAGTTGAGCCATGATTACACTGCAGTCAGCATATCCTCACTCCAAATAAGCCTCCAGGTCTGACCAGGCCTGCAGACACTTGAAATTTGTTTATCATTTTATCACTGGTGTAGTCTACAACCAGGCTGAAAACATCCTGAGACGACCCAAGGTCCCAAGGCACTGCTTGAGGGTCAATATAAAAGCTGAGATCAAATTTATTTGTCAAATGTAATTTTACTCCATTTACCCTCCTGAAGAATAATAACCTAAACCACAATCTACATGCAACACTCCTGCCTCTATGTAATCTCATTAGGCTTTAATAAAGTGTCTCTCCCTCAGCCCCAAGGTGCAGCGTTTGCTCTCTCGTTGGCCACACGCTATCAGGTTGTTTCCCTTGCCATCTTTCCTCATTATTGCAATGTCCGTCATTCTAATTAAGTATTAAAGACACCAGAAAACATGCTGAAGTTCCCCCTGCTTATCTCACTCCAGGGCCTTCCTGTCTTAAAGGCAGCTTGGATGCCCTTATGATCTCTCTTGCCTTTAAAGCAGGCATGTGTATCAAAGGTGCTTCTCTCTCTCTCCATGTGAGCAGGGCAGGCTGGACTCAGCTTCGACAAGCAGGGTTGCAGGATAGCAGCTAACACTAGTTCCACTTCAAAAGCAAACACATCTAGTCATGTTTGTATTTTTAATTAGTTTTACACATTAACTTCATGATTTCAACTCTTATACCAAAAAAGTGCCTGCCCCATATCTTTCTTTTCTAAAAAATAGTTATTCTGAAGAAGCTGGATCTTAATATGGCCTTAATTCTCTGTGATGTTTCCTGTGCAGTTAACTGGAAGCACAGTTTGCCGAGTACAAGATTTTTTCATGCAATGTATATTTACCAGGCAACTTTTACACGCCAAACAACAATACCAGGGTGAGTTTTATGACAATCTATTGGCATCCCATTGTCTTAGCATTGTGATGTAAAACACCACAGTGCCTCCCCCGTTGTGATAATTCTGGGATAAAAGATTTAATGCCACTATTGAAAAGGCAATTCCATGCAAAAACAACCCAAATCTCTATGCCAGTGTTTCAAAGGCATCTGCATACATTAAAAATTAACACCTTTCCTTTTATGAGAGATACTCCACTCCCTTAACCATGTTCACGGAACTTCTCTGGACTCATTCTAGCATGTCCATGTCCTTCTACTGGGGAGCCCAGGACTGGATCTAGCACTCCAGAGCAGAGGGGCTGGATCACCTCCCTCAACATGCTGCCTTCCACCAGCCAGACCCCAGTCTGTACTGGTTGGTGCATGGGGTTACACCGGCCCAGGCGCAGGACTCTGCAACCTTTGCTGAAGGTCATGGGATTCCTGTTAACTAATTTCTCCAGGGTATTGAACTTCCTCTTTATGACAACCATGTAAAATCAAAAGGAAGCCACTTCCCTGACCTCCAATAATTTGTCCTATTCCTTCTTCCATTAGACCGTTTCAGCTCTGCAGGAGTTACATGACTGACTTCCTTAGAGTATGGTATAGCATAAGGTCTGCCAGATGGGGCACCTAGAAAATACAGTATGTACCTCCAGAGAAGAGCGTTCCCACCACAGGGTCCTTTGCAGTCAATCAGCCCCTGAACATCTGCAGCAGCAGAAGGGTTTGGACAGCTCTCTGAACTTCCCTCTGCTTCCGTGTTTGCTGTCCACACCCAGCCCTGCTGCCTGACCCTGTCTTTGCTCCAGCGCTGCTTTCCTGAACAGGCTTCCCATGATGGTTGCAGCAGGAGTCTCAGCACACCCCTGTACTTCATAAATTCAGTAGATCCTGGCACTCCATAGCTGCTCACCACCTCCTAAACCTTTGGCTCACTGCTGAAGAAGAGGTAAAATCTTCTCCCAGAACTGATTAGACAGATTGTAGTTCCCTTTCGTGGCAGAGGAGACCAACAACTGCTCCACATCCTCTTCCCAACTCCTCCCTCCCATCCTGCAAGCCTGGTTCACACAGAGGCCAGCAGTGCACAGACAGAAAGTGCCCAAAATACAAGCAGCTTAAACACCGGCTCCTGAGAGCTTGCTGGTCTGACAGGCTCTGTCCCTCTGCTTCTCAGCGTGCCACTCATGTAGCTGGAGGGCACAGCAGCAGTTCTGCAAAGCCCTGGATATCCTGGAATTTAAGAGCTGATTATTACTGATCAGTGCCAGATTCCCTGCTGGACTTATGAGATGCTCTCTCAGCAAAAGCCTTTGGATCAGCAGTAAGAGGAAGAAACTCAACTGAGTATCAATGTGATTTTGCTCTGTGAATCCCGACAGAGGGCTTTAGTGGCTACAAGGAAGGGCACAGAGCAAGCTGGTGAACAGACCAAGCCCTTCTAGTCTTGCTAGCTGTCCAGATGGTACTTTGGGCACAAGGTATCAAGCAACGTGCTTAGGAAGAGCAGAACATGGCATATCTTGGTGGACTCAGTGATCTCAGCAATATGAAGGGCGGCAGGAGTGGAAATGAGTTCAGCCTGTGCACAAAAATTCACCGAGGATGGGGAAGGCCAACGAAGGAAAGACGATACTGAGCTAGCAGGAAGAAGGGTATCACTGTTGGAAGGGCAGCTCTGATGGTTGTCTCCTCTTGTGCTTTCCTCCAGGCAAACTTCCCCAGAATTGTAGCTTCTCCTCAGACTTGGGTGACCTGACCTCTCTCCTGAAGATGAAGCTGCAGTGGCAGCATCACTCTTCTTCATCCCATGGATTTGCAGCACACTGAACATTGCAAAGCTTAGCCTGACCACCTTCTGTCAAGGAGCAGGCACAAGCACAGCATATCGCATCACATCAGCTCCTCTGCAGAGGAACAGGACTGCTCAGCGACACATCTCCTCTGAAAGCATCCTTCTGTACTGGCAGCATGGCTAGAGGTAGCTGAAAGACAACTGTGATGCCTCTGTAGTTATTCATGATGTCCGTGAAAGAGAGCTGAAACGGAAACATGCCACCTGCCAGGGCCAGCTGGAAGACTGAAGGATCCTCTAAGCTTCATCAAGATATTTGCAAGCTCTGCTGCTTGCTATAACAGACCATGGGCTCTTTCCGAACTGAGTCTCCAGGGGCTGGTCCTGACTCTCTTCTCTCTTGACGCTTGCTTCATTTGGCACCCCACCAACTAGGAGAACACTTGTCTTGCCCCAGAAAAAAAAACTCCTGCAAAAAGCCCGCAGTCTGCCCAGAACACACAAAAAGGGGTCACATCACTGCCTGAAATGTTTCCCTTTTATTCTGTCTTTCCAGACACTTTTATATGTGCCATTTGGAAATACTCACAGCTCTTTTAAGTCTTCACAAGTTTTTTCATTTTTAAACAACTGGTCTATTTATTTTTTTATTATTGTTCTCTGATCATTTGGAATTAATCACAGGGACATTTCTTTAGTTACAGTTTAATTTTTCTTCTGTTTGTGTCTTTCTTGTGTAGGCAAGAGAGCAGATAAGATGATCGTAGACGTAATTTTATAACTTATAAAAAGCATAGAAAAAATCAGAAATAATTATACTGACTTCAGAGGGCCAAGACTTTCAACTTTGGAATCTGTTTTTCCATGGATCAGCACCTCTCTGGGGAGCAGTTGCTCTTTGGATCAGAATCCTTCACTGGCATAAGCCAGCGCAGGACGGTGCTGACATAAGAGCAGGTCCCCGGTCCTACAGAGACCACTCGCCTGGGTGCGGGCGGGTGGATCTGCAGACCAGTGCCCTGTTCCCAGTTCTGCTGCTGAGCAGGAGTGGGGATGTAGATGAATTGCTTTTTCTCTCAGCATCCTTTCTGAAGGAATGAAGTGATGGTTCTGCAGTCCTCAGTAAAGTGCATGGAATGAAAAATGGACTAGGTTAAGATCTAGGTATTATCATCACAAAAATTTATGCTACAGGAATATCTTGGGATATTTTTGGTTTTTTTCCTTATCTGGTAGTCTAGTGATAACAAGGGCTGACAGCAAGAAGGTTGGACAACAACCTATATGTTGGAGTTCAGATTAAACTTCCTTTTTCTGTGATGACTTTATTGTGTGCGTCTAGCAAAGGATTTATGCCAAACTTTGGCACTGGAATGTTTTCTAATACGTTGGAAGCCGTTTTCTATTCATCTTTAGCTCTCCTGTTCATCGCTCTTTCATTGACTCATTTAACCTCTCTTATCAGACACCTACACCTTCCAGCTTCTAATTTATATTCATTGCCTTTCCCTTATTTTTCCTGGGTGCCTGCTGACTGCTTTTGTTTTTTTTTTTTTCATATTTTATTTCTTCTTTCACTTCTCTAAAAAATGGGGAAAATTTTGTTCAGTACACTATTTCCTGTTAGGGAAAGCCTCTCCATAGAGGTCCATAAAAAAGAAATCTAAAACCAGCTGCATCCTTCATAACCTCCCAGCCAGATCTCTGAGGAGGACTTTAATGGTGGAAGTTGTGACCTTTCTAATGCTAAAGTCATCATGATGCACAATAAAGTAGGGCAGTATTTCAGCAAAATTCCACAAATATTCTTTGGCAACTTTTCTCGTCCATATGAAACCAGCCAGGTTCCCATCTTGCTGCTTCATTTGCTTAGGAGTGCAGGGGCCAGTCGTACACATGCTTATTCAGTGAAGATATCCCAATATGATCAGGCCATTGTGCCTGATGAACAAGGACTCAGAAAAATGCACGTGATAGAACTGCCATCACTCACTTCAAATGAACTCTTCTGCATTTGAAGAGCCACTGTGAGCATTTCACTGATGCCATAGAAGTGGTTGCTCAGATGCAAAAAGGGATAATGTCAAAGATAACCCCTTTCATGGACTTTGAAGCGTGAAGGTAGAAATCTCCAGGCAAGAGTAGGTGCAGTGCTGATGTCCCCAGGGTGACAGAAGAGTCAGCACTTCTGCTATGCCAGTGCAGCCTCACATCCACAGAATAAGAGAAGAAGATATGGTTCGTGTGTCTGATTGATTTCCTTCTTCTGAGGACAAAGAACCTCACAAGGCTCCCTGGGTCTTGGTCACATCTGGATTTGGAGTTCAAAGTGATTTGACCATTCTCGCAGACAAACCTGGCACGTTGCCATGGGATGGCTGCACAGGACAGGGTCTGCTCCACATCACATGAACAAGAGCATTATCAAGACTCATGTAGAACAGGGCCTCCCCAAGCCCTCTGTGACCTTAGCAAGGAAAGTAGCTCTAACCCCTCCTTCCTGAGGAAGGGAGGCACCTTCCGCATCCTTGATGTAACCGGAAAAAATGGGCCTTAGGATGCAAGAAAGATGGCCAGGGGAGCATAGGAGGATGGTACTAGAGCAAAGAGCAGAGCTCAGAAAGCTCACATCCCTGTATCTTGTTTTAACTTAGCTCCAAAGCTGAGAGGCAGCTTGGAGAACTAGGAATGCTCCTCCAACACCTGTATGAATAGAATGGAGATACTCCCTTTAGATATAACCCGTCAGAGCCCCCATGCTTTGCCCTTCTAATAGCCCAGTCAGCTGAGAAGCGAGTTGATGAAGATCCCACTGAGAGGGATGCTGTGCAGAGGAACCATCAGGAACTGCTGGCCCAGACAAAGAGCTGACTGTGCCTGTCTCACCTCCCTTTAATGTACAGCATCAAACCTGTCTCCATGGGAACTATCATGAGGGCAGAACTTTGTTGTCTCAGACTGAAAGGGGGGGAAAAAAGTAAAAGAAAATGATGAGCCTCAAAGCAATGTGATTCTGAACAGGCTGAGCCTGAGCAGATGGAATGAACAAATGCCCCTTCATCACCCTGGCAGTCCCTCTGCTTTGCTGACTCTAAGCATGGATGGATTCCTTATCCTGCAGCTTTGCCATAGCAGACAGTGCTCTGGTGCCGCTGCTAAAAGCACAAACGCTGAGCAGGAGTCACTGACCGTGACTTCAGCTTCGCAGTGCTTGGCTGAACGTGATTCCAGCCCAGGCAAAGATTGAAAGTCGGGCACCAAACCAGGGAGGAAGGCAGAGGGAGCGTGGGGGATGCAGGCGGCCGTGCGGATGCGTGTGTGAGTGGGACAGCGCAGGCCTGGTTTTGGGAGGCAGCAAGCCCACGCAGAGCACACTGACTTCTAACAGTGCTGTGGGTGTTTGGGTGCCTTTGCGGATTGGGCCGGACGGAGGAGGTGTGGGTATGGTGGAGTAGGTGTGGACATGCCAAACAGAAGGCAGGGCACAGTACCCCTGCCTCGGCACTGTGGAAGAGAGCCAGGGATCTTGGGAAGAAGGGACAGCGCTCCCTGCTCCACTTTCTGCAATAGAGTTAGGTCCAGCCCCTGCTGCAGCAAACAAAACCAAGCTATGACTTTGAAAACCCTGGATGATCTGCAAATAAACACTCCTGTAGGACTGCTGCAGGAAAAAAGCACCCCAGCACCCCCAGCACAGAAGGCCAGCAGCCAGCTTTTCACTAAAATCCTCCCACCCTCCCCATAAAATAGGACTCCAGGGGCTGTAGCTGCACCCCAGCATCATGTTGCCCCATGCTCAGGAGTGACTTGTGCCCCTGGAAAGCAGCTGCCACTCCACTACCCATCTCCATTAGCATGTGAGCTGTTGGGTGAGTGCACAGCCTGCTATTTTCTCTAATTGTTCCCCTAATCAAATAAGATTGTCAAAGTTAAATTTGTCTTCTTACAGATTAATTTGTTTTCTGCTGCCTATTGCTGCCTGTGTCTCTCACTGCCACCCTTGTGTCTGCAGCCACTCAAATTCATTGGGGTTGAAGAAGGGCCTAGATTTGATTATTTGTTCTAATAACAATAAGTCTAATTGGCTCTATAAGTCTAATGGAATTACACATATGACCAAATTAAAGTCAGGCGCTTTGAAAATACTGGTTTCAGTTTCGTGTTAGTTGTGCAAATAAGCATATGGCTCATCCCTTTCCCATCTCCTGCCCCACACATTAAGACTCGTGTGTGAGATGGTCTGCCCTCTGCACTGAGGTTAAAGTTAGACCCTGAAGAGAACCAACGGCTTTTTCCACAAAAAAAGGCAACCACCACAGCAGAATGCCCCCAGGAGAAGAGCAACCACCAGGAAACAGAAGTGCAAGTAGATCGAATGTGAAAACCAGGAGTACTTCCCCTGCAATAAATTGCACCACAAAAGAGCTTCTTCCTAAATAAATGCAGCCTGTCTGTGTAAATACCGTCAGTCACGTAAGCCCAGATCTCAGCAACCTCAGAGCTGCAGCTGGCCTTAAGCTAAACATGGATTTGACCCTTCCTATGGTTTTATTCCTACACATGTACAAGAGGCAGTAGCAGAAAATAGGCTGGTGTTCCATTCTCCGGACACCTGAGGAAACTCTCCTGCTTTCCAACTCCAGAAGTTGGTAAGATATGATGTCACTTTATTTTTTTCTATATTACCCAAGTGAAGGAACTCTCCTGCTTTCCAACTCCAGAAGTAATTCATGGCTGGTAAGATAGGATGTCACTTTTTTCTATATTATCCAAGTGAAGAAACCAGATAACAGACCACCTGAGGGGCACAGTGTAGGCCACAAGCTGCAGAAGAGTTGCCTGAAGGTAGGAGTTGCCATCACCAGGTGACCTCACTTGGGCTAACATTTTGAGTGGCAGGTCAAGCAGAAAGGGTCCCTTTGCTCCTCAGCATCCTCACAGGCTGTGTTCAGAGTGAAACAGCTCCATTTACTAGAGCAATCAAGCAGGTTTCTAAATGAGAACCTAATGAGAGCTTTGGTTTCAAACACAAACCCACCCAGAGATTTCCGTACTGTGTAGCGTGACAGTTTGATGGGCAAGGCAATATGTTACCTCCTCACACCTCCTTGGTATACACTCCCCACCCTTCGCTTGCTGCTTCAGGAGCGAAGGAGACCGGAGGAACCACAATTAGTTCCTGCCAGAGGACATCTCTATGCTCTCTACGAGCGTTCTAGCCTCCTTCCACCTGCTGGGCACCGTAGGACCTGGAGACGGAAAATCCCGCTTGTCCAATCCCCAGCACCACCTCCAGCTGCCTCCAGACCAGGCTCAGGTCAGGGTGCGAGAGCACCGAGTTGTGTTCTCCAAGGAGAGGAGGGGAATTCCCCTCTGCCCCTCGTTGCCATCCCTCACACCCTGCCTACAGTCCTCTCTCCCACATCAATTCTACCTCCCTGCCAGCTGCAAACACGTCGCTTGCTGAATTCCCTTGGCAAGCTCTTGTGACAGACCCGGATAGACTGTTCCTGTCCCAAGGACCACCGTGCTAGCAGGCACTAGGAGGAGCACTTTGCTCTTGGTCCTGTCTCTCCGCTTTCCTGCGGATAGGGTCTGCTAGGAAGAGGGGAGCAAACACAGAAAATCCGAGGCGTGACAGGTGGCTGTAGAACATAGGGGAGGAGGAGGAGGTGGTGGTGGCAAAGCAGTGATGGCACTCACAGGAACACAGTTGGTGGAGATGAGCTGCATGTACAATTTGGAGACTTCCTAGAGGCTTTAATGAGTGAAAAAGTGAGTACACTGCTCCTGTTACTTCTAAATCAGTGTTTACAAAGTCCTGGGGAAATTAAACTATTTATGTCTATCCCCAGTAGGGAACTGTTTAAGGAAATAAGATAAACATACCTTAGTGTGTAAATACTTATTATTTAAGCAAACAGACAGTTTCACTCATATGTTTGTTTTTCAACAGAATTACTGGGCAGTGCGGATGATGCTGAGCTCAGGCTGGGGGCAGAGAGGGGCGACAGAAGATGTGCTCAGAGGAGAGGAAGGCTGGTGCTGCTCCTCGCGCAGAGCAGGAGTTCCCCCTCCTGGAGGGGACGCCTGGGACACCGTCCCTCCCTGCCTGCGGGCAGGGGCCAGCACCCGTGTCCTCGGTACCATACAGCACCCAGCAAAAGCCAGAGATGCCTCCCCTGCAGACTAACCCTCCCACCTGGCACGTCACCATTCTGCAGAGTGATGACAAAGTCTAATAACCCACAACCTCTACCCTTCTCATGCTATGCCAAGCAAAAAGAGTCAACTGCTATAACACAGGAAGAGAAAAGCATTCTTTTTCAAGAAGTACAATACAATATTCCCATTAAATGACAAAGCATTCTGATTTAAAAAGAAATTAAGTCTTTATGTCATCACATGCTCCAAGGCACTGCCCAGGCCAATTGCCACTGCTGTCTGGAGGCTTAAAGCTGATAAACCAGGAGCTATCTGTTCCTTACTACACTGAGGCAGCAGGAACGTGCACTGTTTTAATTACTCAATGTGCTATGAGGTTTCCGTGGGGGAAGTTTGTTTTGGAGCTGGGAAAGATGCCTTGGGGTTTCAAGGAAATGACACGAGTTTTTCACTCATACAGTTCCTTCTCTCCTGGCATCAGATCCACAACCAACTCCTTTGCCAGTAGCTGAATCAAAGCCCGAAGAAATGAATAGAAAAATTCCCATTAACTTTGCTCAGCTTTGGAGTTAGTGTGTTCAGCAGCAAGGAAATGTTTAGCCTGAGCAACGTTAGCTTGGTACAAAGAGCATAGGTATCTTGGATGTGACAGGCACTGGGACGTAACTGTTAGAGCACAGATTTGTCCAAGTTCCCACAGCTGCATTCCTGGAAATCACCTTCTTCCAGCAGCTTCACTTAAGCAAAGTTTCCTATTCCTGTCAAGTCCAACAAGCCTCTCTGACGACAAACCTCCCCAGCGGCACCAGACTCCTGTTCTTTCCCAGCCAGCAGAGCGTTTTTGCCTTCCTATGGATAGCTCCCGACAATTCACCAGTTCGCAAAATGCCATCAGCTGAGCAGACTCGGTGGCATCGCAGCCAGCAGGCACGCACTTTGGTAACAAATGCCAACACAAACGCTATGGATGCACACGAAGGTATCCTCGCTGCTCCCCAGAGCGCTCTCCGTACCATTACACACACATCAGCTCGTTCCTCCCCAGCTACCTCCACACAAGCGGCAGCCCAAATCCGGAGGGCTCCATGCCAAAGCTCCAGGCACTTAGAGAAGCCCGTTTAACTCCGCATCCAAATGCACAGCTCCGTTCCTCTCCATCTGGGCGCACAATTACAACGACAGCCATTCACAACCAAATGAGGCACGTGCATTTGCACAGGTGCCGAGCTAAAAAATAAATGAACGCATAAATAAAAAGAAAAGGAAGCAAATTCTCGCAAACGCGATAAATAATAATAAGAGCACATAATTCAAAGCCAAGGCGAGCATGATCGGCTCTGCCTTGGCGTTCGCTGCACGGCACAAACGAACCGCGGCCAGGACGGACGGGACGCGACGCGACGGGACAGGATGGGAGGGATGAAGGGACGGGACGCGTCGGGACAGGACGGGACGGGACAGGACGCGGGGTTTTGCTGCCTTACCATGGCCGTGCGAGATGCCCGCGCCGGCGGCGCATGGCGCGGCTCCCTAGGCGCGCATCCTCCTGCCGGCGGGGACGGC
>NW_010585439.1:67596-110180 GCF_000705375.1 Tinamus guttatus | reverse complement strand
CTCCCTCCCCGCCCCACTCCTCTCCTCTCCCTCCAACTTTGCGTTTCTGCAGGCTCTGGGTCGGGCTAATCTCCCTCCACCCCTGCCCTGGCTTTCAGATGCTTCTCCATCTCCTGGCTTTTAAAAGCCAGGTTCGATTATTTGTTTGTGTGAGAAAATGGGATGGACGAAACGGAGCCCAGTGAGATGTAGGGAGCACATTTCCCCCTTGCAGTCTCAGCCCTGCTGCTTTGACATTATTAGAGCTTTGGCAGATGAAAATCCGGCCCTGTGACCCAGACAAACTTTGATCTTGGCAGAGGTGGAAACCAGGATCCAACTCATCATCTGAATCATCTGAATTTTTAAAATACCTACTCCAATAATGGACTGAGTGTAAAAGCAGAATCTGAGCAGCTCCATCTTCAGGTATGCTTGTCTTCTACATCTGCACCTGAATTTTGTGGAGTTATTTTAACAGCTTCTTCTTTGAAACAAGGGTTTCAAGCATCAGTGTTTTTTTACAGTTTCTTCTTTAAAAATGCCTGTAATCATCTTGCCCCAAGGCTTGTACTGGGGAGGATTTCTGAGCAGAATCACTTCTGAAAATGCAAAGAGACTTTTCCAAGTGCCTGCGTGCAGCTCCAGGGTCTAGCTGGACTCCTTCCATCACCAGGAATCACCTTTAGCCCCCTGTGAGACTGGAGATCCTCAGTCCCCTCTCTGCATGGGCTCCACACTGTGCTGCAAGACTATTACACACGACAGCCACAGCTGATATGAATAAGTCACAAAAATGACTCACCCCTCCAGGGCATGACAGCCCTTTGATTTGGCCTATGCATTCCAGGGCTACTTCTTTTGGTCACAAATGTCAGATCTGTCTCCCAGAGACTGGAGATGTTGAGATTCGCTGCATCAGTTTGCAAAGGCTGTTGGGCTTGTGTAGCTTTTTCTGGGCAAGACAAGTCACCCTGACAGATGTCACCAGGAGAGCTATACAGCCAAGTTCAGGAAAGTCATTTGATTTGCAGTTAACCATTTCATGTCCTTTAAGCAGGATTTAAGTGCTTCCACCTGGAGAAAAGGATCTTTCTACAGGTGCAGGAAGAATAGAATCACAGAATGGTGGAGGCTGGAAGGGACCTCTAGAGATCATCTAGTCCAACCCCCCTGCTCCAGCAGGGACACCTGGAGCCCGTGGCACAGGGTGGCACCAGGCAGGTTTGGAAGATCTCCAGAGAAGGAGCCTCCACAGCCTCTCTGGGCAGCCTGTTCCAGGGCTCTGTCACCCTCACAGTAAAGAAGTTCTTCCTCATGTGGAGATGGAACTTTCTGTGCTTCAACTTGTACCCATTACCCCTTGTCCTGTCACTGGCCATCACTGAGAAGAGTTTGGCCCCGTCCTCTTCACATTCTCCCCTCAGGTATTTGTACATATTGATCAGATCCCCTCTCAGTCTTCTCCAGGCTAAACAGGCCCAGCTCACTCAGTCTTTCCTCATATGATAGATGCATCAGTCCCTTAATCATCTTCGTCACTCTACACTGGACCCTCTCTAGAAGTTTCATGTCCCCCTTGTACTGGGGAGCCCAGAACTGCACCAAATACTCCAGAACCCCAAACTAGTATGCTGCCAGTTGAAAAGATAAATGAGGTTTCGAATTGTATTAAAAATAAAAATGTTAAAATATTACATTTGATTTATTAACTTGTTTGTAATAGGACGCATACATCAAAGACCTGTTTTTTTTTTTTTTTTTTTTTTTTGGCAGAGATGTTTCAACTGCCCTCTATAAGTTTGGCGGTATTTTCGTTTCGGACGAACCATTGCATTAAAACTTGCCACACAAAGATGCCAGGCATCTTGTCTGTTGCATGCATTTGTTCACCTCTATAGTAACTGCAAGACAGATTAGGTTTAAGAAAAGTAAAACTGGGGTTTAATCCATGCAGAAGCACATTATGCTTCTGAGTCTAGATTCTCTCAGTTTTGCACCACCAAGGAGAAACTGAATAAGGTTGGACTGGATTGGGGCTAAGAAGGATCAATTTGAAGTGAAACATTCATAAAACAGATTTGTTTTGCCTCCATTCCCTACCCATATCAGTAGCATGAGCTTTCTGGGCCATTCATTATTATAGCCTCAGGTGCTAATGCAAAATCAATATTTTTTTGGCTGGATCTCTGTTTATGGGAACAAACAGTCGTAGCTCTCGCTGACAAAATCTTAGCCCTCCGAGCGGCTGCTCTCTTGCCTTCCTAGTTGTTCCAAGCACAGATCTCAATCATCAGCCTGTCAAGAAGAGGAATAAAGCTGGGGAAATGAAAGGGGAAACATCAGAGCATGGAGCTACCCACCTACTTCAGCTTGCACGTGAGCAGGAAAGCTGCAGTCAGGCGCTTTATGCACGTGGCAGTACCGCGAAGCCAGAGTAAAGCTGTACACACACGTCCACCAAGGCAGGGGTGATGGAAAAGAGGACTGAGTAACTCTGATGGCACAGCAGCAAACTCCCCCAGGCCTCCTGTCCCACCACGACTGTCTCTGCAGCAGTTTTAGAGACTTTGGAGAGCAGAACGTCAGGAGTCAAGAGCTTGCAGTGAGGAGGTCATTGCTGCTCAGTCTCCCAGGCGTTGTGGCTGGAGTCAGTCGCAGCCTGCGTTGTCCCCACAGCAGTTCCTTACGTTCTACTGCAGCATGAGGGCAGCTCCTGTGCGACCCCAGGCTGCATCCCTCCAGCACATGAGCTGTGGGCCCTGCTTGTCCTGTCTCTGTCACCCAGTTCCTTACCTTACAGGCCCCTTGGTGTGCTTGTGTTGCCCCTATTTGCAGGACAGTAATACTCCACACAGTGAGCATTGGCTCTACATAGAGCCATCTCTCCATCCAGGCAAGTCCAGATCACCTAAGTGATCTGCATTGGCTCCTATCTGCAGAATGGGAAGGGTTGATCTTTCTTGTACACTTAAGTGTATTAACTGGTCATTCACAGAACCTTGAGCATGACTGATGCCCTTGGGTAAAGATACCTGTATGTAAATGGTCCCTAAGCAGAGGGAAGGTGCATGCAGCTGCTCCTCTTCATGGATGGATGAAATGGACGGATGAAATGGATGTGGGTACGTGAAGGAGACAGAATGCAAGACTTTTATCACTGCATATTTCTGAAATATAAGAACAGGTTGGCCTGCACCCTAATGCTGCCATCACTTAGGTCACATTACATCACACCTCCTTTTAGTGCAGATCCTTTCCAGAATTATCAGGCTGTTTGTTCAGTCTGAATAGGATGGCTACAGGGATTTGTTTAATTTTTTAAAAAGAAGAAATTGAAATTATTATAGAGGGAGAGAAGGCAATGGCTTTTTCTTCCTTTTTTTTTTTCTCTCCTTTTTTTCAATCCGTAACAATAATGAAGCTGAAGATCTAGTTGAAAAAAAGAAAAGTCTGAGTGATTCATCAGGACTGAATCACAGTTACCATGCAGTGGAATTAGCTCTTTGCTCCTGCAGTAGTAGCTCTGTAGCTGCATTACATTACTGGCTGTGGTTTCAGGCACTGTTATAAGACAGAGGGAGATAAAACCAACTTGTCTTAGACATTTCCTGGAGCACATGGCACAGTCCTTTTGAACACAGCATGGTCTCCCCTGCACAGTTGTCTGGGAAGGATTTTATTAAAATAAAACCTGAATAAATTATATTTCTTAGCCTTACACTTGCAGAAATCAGGTAGTCCTACTACTCTGCTAAGGAAGAACTTCTTCCTTCTTTCTTTTCCAGTCAAACTGTGAGTTTCCCTTCTCTCTCACTTGGAGGTTACCTCTGAAGCAAGCACTGTGGGCTACTACATCTACCTGCCTCCAAACAAGGCTGGAAAGTCCAGATCTGGAAGTGGAACACCTCGGATTTCTTGGTAGTTCTTGGCGATTCCAAGAGGGAGGCTTGTGTGAGGAGGTGAACCATCAGGAAACTTTGGATCTACCTCTGATTTATTAGATGACATGGGACCATCTCTTCCTAAACCAGTATTATTTCTCACTGCTGTCACCACCTCCTTTCTTTACATGATCCATTATTTCTTCAGGGAGCTTTTCGAATGCTACGTTATTTCCATGCAAGTTCCCAGACATCTGATCAAGTGCCAAGCCTGAAATAAGGAGGGAAGTGGTTCAAAGCTGAAGTAATCACAGAGAAGAGGGTCACATCCTGGGACGGATTATCCTCATGATTTCTAAAGAGACAGGCATTATAAGTGATCATACTCTAACGCCTAACCTGACATGGGGTCAAGCAGCAGAAATACTCATCCAAATTACCAACTAAAGATTTTAAACTTTTTGGATTGTGAGCAACATCCCGGTCTTAGTAGTCAACCTCTATTTCCCCCTTATGACTCCACAGGGGATGCTAACCAGACTTTCCAATGGCTTTTTAAAAGTGGAAGACATCCGAGTTATAGGAAGTCTTTCAAAACAGCAGGAGTTCAGAAATAAAGCAGAGCTTGTGGCATCATCACAGAAAATGGATTCGCTTGGTATAAAATCTTGCTATTCGCAAGGCACTTTGAAGTACTATCTGAGAAAGGCAGATTGGCAGGGTCCAGGCTCAGAGGCTGGGAAAAAAAAATGCTTTTTACTGTATCAATCATATTTAAACTCCACTACCTATTGATAGTGAATCATAGTTTGCAAATATTTATTCCATAACCTTAAAGCCTTCATATCCCATCCTCTCTGCTTTCCATTGCTTGACCTCATCCAGGAGAAGACCTCACACAGATTAGCCTACCTGCACTGGTACTGTTGGCTCCCACATCATCTCTCTCTGGCGTTAGAGAGGTTTGGGCTCTCCTCTGGGGAAAGAAAGCAGCAGAGCGGATGGTTTGCACATGAGCTTCCATGCTGTTTCTATGTCCTAATGGCCCAAGAAGAATGATGAAGGCCACACTACAAGTTCTATGCCAACATCTACAGGATCCAAATTTCAAGAGCTGATCTTTAATTTTAAGCAAGCTGAAAACCCTTGCAACTGGATACTGCCAAATTTTGAACTTGAAAATCAGTTCAGCTATTTGCATAGACATAGCTTGCAATACAAAAGAGGATTGGTGTTGTCTGGACAGCTGAATGCAACCAGAAACACAAGCGCAACCTTCTTGGGGCACTGAGTTGCAGCAGTTTCAGTGGACCCATGGTCAATGAGTTCATCAGATTGATCAAGGCACTATGGAAAGAGCAACTCTCCACTCAACAGGTCAGCTTCCTTGTCTGAATATAATCTCTGGTGTGGGCACAAGACTTTGAAAGTTCCCAATTCTCTTATTTCCAGTATGACTTGCAGATCTACTATACTGCTATCATCTGTTTGCTTTAGAATGGATTCAGATATATTCCTGCTATTTAAAGGCATCCCATGTATTTCTTTCACAACGGCAGTGCTATTTTCTCTGCGGAGTTCAATTCAGTGCAGTGATATTTGCTCTCTCTACTCCAGGCCAGCCAACCCCTCCATGGTGTGTACTTACTCGGTTGGTGCATGGGCTCTGTAGCTGTGGGTATGCATGTGTTAATTGCTTTGTTGCAGGTTGAGAGAATGCCTATTTATCTTTCTGTTCATCATTGTACTAATCCAGCATTTGCCAGGAGGAGAACATCTTGCTGAGGTGATTTATTCATCATACTTTATTTAGAACACTACATAGAAATACAAATCTCAAATCCAATTTGAGGCAGGTATGACTTTTAGCTTTAAAGGAAAACATTTGCATTCATTTTTAGCTGTGTAATAGTGACTATTCATAGTGAAGACTGCTTCATAAAGCTTAATCTGAGGGTCTCAATTACTTTACGAACATTGAAATGTATTCTCACAACAATTGTTTAAAGTATTTACCTCAGGGCCAATGAAGACACCCAAGCATGGGGCAACTGTGTCAGCATTGGCTAGGGAGTTGGTGGCACAGCTGGTGTAGGACCAGGCCTGTGCTATCCTCTGTAGAGTGGGGCCTCTCTGGAGCCCATCTTAGATGGATGGATTGAGCTGTGCTTTGTAAAAACTATTAACTACTCATCCCAATTTATAAATGGCAAGAGATGTATAAGATCAACTATTCCTTTCATGGTTACAGTCAGGCAAGATGGAATATTAAGTAAGCCTGATATCAGGGAGTAGTTTTGTCTTATGTGAAAGGGGCTTTTTTGAGATAAATTCTCCATTTGCAATCTATGAACTGGAAACTACTAAACCCATCAGAAATTTAAGCACAAAAGAGCACTAAATGATAGTTGTTAATTAAACATCCTCAGCCTAAGCAAACATCTGCAAAGAGGTGGTCAGCCACCATTTCAGGAAAATTCTGGCTCCACATCCATTCTGGGTTTTCCTCCCAAATGTGTATAAATATTTCCTTTCAGATGAAGATGTCAGAGCTGTTGAAAGCACAGGAACTAACAGAGGAGGTTCTCTTTGGTCCTTCTTATAAGTTCCCTCACTCTGCAACTACCACAAGGATGGGCTACACAGACCTCCGGCCCTACTCCTACCAGCTAAAGCAGCATCGAGGAGCTTGCCGTGAAAATGCAAATACCAACTCAAGCCATAACATGCATCTGTTTAGAAACTTCATTAAATTCCTAGTAGCTCCGAGGCTCCTTAGTGGCAAGTGCACAGGAGAAAAGGATCCATGTCCATACAATAGTGTATAATACAGGAACCATGCTGGAGCTGCAATCCTGGCTGCGTAGGAGCCCGTGCTGGGCTTCCTAATTTATATGCATATGAGTCTGTATATATTTCCATGAGTGCTGCATCTCTGAGTGAAAAAGGATAACTATTTGCAACTGTGAATAAAAGAGCTGAGTGAATCATTCATCACGGATTATTGATATGATTAATTTTACCTCTCTGTTCTCACAATGCCCACAAGCCCCTCTTCATTTATTTTCCCTCCTTTATTAAGTATTTTTGGAGATGAAGCAAATTAAAGACAAGCAATTTTTCTCCTCCTTACATGGATGTGATGGGGTTTCATTAGGCAGTGCCTTCTGCACTTGCCCTCGGGGAGTGGAAGGACCATGGTGGGCAAGCAAGCTCAGCTCTGTGGTGTTTAAATGCACATAGAGGCACAAGCAAGCAAAATATTCAAATAGGAGCTGTAAGAACTAATGGGATCTTTGAGGCCCGAGCTGTCAAAGCTGGGTGTACAACACCATCTCTAAGTTATTCAAGCTTTAAAATGAGTCACTTAATTTTCCTTCAGCAAGGCATAGCAAATTCATCTAGAGGTGCAAGTGCTCCACACTCTGAAAAACACAGTCATTTACTTAGTGTCTAAATATGGATACAGGAACCTTGCTATAGGAACTGCTCTTCAGTTAAGTGGGGAGTAGAATCCCAGCGCATCCATCGCCCTCCTCTCCCCATGGACTCCCAGCACACTTGACCTCCAGCGCCTACAGCAAGGAGTGAAAAATCCCCAGCACTTTCAGAGCAAAGTTGAAAGCAAGCTGCTCTCCTTTCTGCTCCTCCAAAAGGTATCTACCACTTGCCTTTGCTCTCACCTCCTGACTTCTGGTCTCATCTTCTGCTGCTTTGTGTCCATCCCAGTTTCATCATCCAGCTGAAGACTAGCAAGTGTTTTCTAGCCAAAAGCTCAAAACAAGGGGAGCAAGATGTTTCAAGAAAGCTCTTCTGATGACTGTAGTTTTTCACTGTCTTTTCATTCCTCGGAAAGCTGGACATTTGCCTTGTAACCCCCATGGTCAGCTAGGCCACCAAGTGTTGAGTCTCTGTCATGGCAGGATGACTGATTCATTTCAGACAGTAGGATGATGACTAAATAGTTGCAAATGGTAAATTGCAATTACCAAATACTTTTCTTTCTGCAGAAAGATCTTTTCTTATCTGTAGCTCCTGGTATTCACACAAACCGAAAACCCACTGGAATGAATGTCCATGATCACTGACTGCAAATGCCACAGCTACTGGGAATCAAGCCCTTATTTGAGCCACCTCAATTTGCACAAGTTTCACACTCTATGTCCTATTTAGATGAGATGTTATGGATAGTGTTTGCATATATCTGCATGTCACATTATTCAATGTGACAACTGTGTCCTGCAGCATTTCAGCATTACTCCCCGCTGGCCAGCAGTCAGTGTGAAGCATCCCCAAGGCCCTGCTGACAGCTGGAACTTTCTTCCTGCGGATCTTTTTCCACTGTCCTGGATTATTTTACTCAAACAGGTCAGCAATTATTCCATTGTGGATGGCTGTAAACGGGACCGAACGCAGTGTTTCCATGGCAGCAGTTAGGTGATTCCACTTGTTAGCAGCCCTACTATTAAAACACAAGCCAAAATAAACCAGATTAGTGGCTTTTTTCCTTCCCGTTCTTTGATCTTCAGGGAATCTTCACTTTCCGGTCATGCTGGCAGCCTCAGATTGACGGTGTTTTTCCCCAGAGGCTTTTTGCAGGATTGCTGGATTTACCTTAACAGGTAAAGCAGTGTGTCCAGAAACATCTCACACACACAGACTGCAGACAGCACAACCATAGAAATGCAGCTAGCTCAGGGCAGGTGATTTATAAGCTCCTCCTGGCAATTGTAGGCTTGATTAGTGCCCAGCTGCAGCAAATATTCACCCAAGTGCAGTAAGTGGCATGACAGCTGGGAGGGTTGGCAGCTCCAAGAAGGGGTTTTGCAAGTGGGATTGCTTTTACCTTCCCAGGGTTACGCTCTGTGATTTGCAGCTGGTCAGGGCAATAAACTAAAGCTGCCCATCTCCGAGGTGTGAGGCTCATTTTTTCACAAGGGTCTGACAAGACAAATGAGTGGCTAGTCCTGCCAGTTTTGTTAGGGCTGAAAGTAATGGCTGAGATTTGCGGCTCTGTGTAATAAATGCAGAAGACAATTAAATATTTTCACTTCTAAGAAAGAAATATTGGAATTTTCCTGAACATAAATTTATCTGCTGCACCACATTTAATATAAGGAGCGGACCTGGAATGTACTCCTTGGTCTCTTTAGTGGGCGACACCACCAGGCAGGGCCACAGGCACAAGCAGCACTGAGGTGCTGTGCAGGCTTGCCCGCTGTGCCTGCAAGCACAGCGAAGGCTTTGGGTCTCTCGCTCACTCCAAAAGAGCCTTTTGAGAAAGCGGGCTTCCAGAAATCACAAAATCCAAGGCAGGAAGTTGTGCTCATCTGAGCACAGCAGGCAAGTCCCGCAGGACGATGCTTGCTTACCACCTCCTCAACACAAGGGAATGCTCTCCAGACATAAGGAGCCACAGTGAACTTGCTGTCATAAGGAGCCTGTTGGGAAGCTGTGTAAAGCTGTGGGGCACCTCTGCCCTCCTGCCCCCGCTCCTCACCCCCTCGGCTCCGTAGGAATTTCCTTCGCTGCCTTGTCTGCGGGACAGGGGACACGAGCCACTGGCCACTAACGCATTGAGAGCAAATATTGACCTGCAAGAAAGGCCCAGCATGTCTTGGAATTTCACAAGGTCAATTAACAGATTAAAAAAAAACACACATAGAAAATTGATGCACAGATTCCATTGCAGAGATGTTTTGAAATGAGAACTTTGAGATTTAAATATTCACCACTGTTATTTTTTTCATTATTTTACTGAGATTTAACATCCATTATCTGCTACTTGCTTTGTGAATTTCTACTGTTGCCCGGCCTGGCATGTTATTTTGCATTTCACCTCTTTTGTACCTACTAAAGAAACCACAATTGTATTTTCTGGAACACACTTCCAAAACAAGAAGGAAGAAAGGAAAGAAGGAAAGAAGGAAAGAAGGAAAGAAAGATTATATTGCTGTTGGAGTTCTTTTTTTGCAGTCTCTTCGGATAACGTTTTCTGTGCTTTTCTCCATGACTATGAGGGCTATTTACTTTCTTTAAAAGAAAAGATACAACAGGTCTCTTTGTGGGCTTTCGTGCTTGCAGGAAGCTGGGCTGTTCAGACAATCACCAAAGAACCACAAAGTTGTAAGGCTTGACAGAACTGCAGGATCCTTTTGCAGTGCCAAGGGCAGGCAGGTTGACAGTGTGCTGGAACCAGAGACCAGCTGAAAGTTCAAACTCTAAATTCACCTCCTCAAAGTCTCAGATTATTTTAGACTGAGCAAATGAACCTCATCTCAGTTCCCCCCTTGACCATTCTCCCTGCCCTGTTTTGAACCTTTTCTTACTTCCCAGAACCTTGAGCTCGGAGGTTTCCTTGATGACAGATCAGTCAACGCCAGAGCTGTGGCTCTGAAGCCATCACTGATTCAGGAGGATCTTGTGATCTGCATCAAGCAGGAGGTCAGGCTGGAGGACCACAGTGATCTGTTAGGCCTGAAAATCAATTTATTTTCCTCCCATTTTTTAAAGATGACAGCACCAAGGAAAAGAGCTTGCCCTAGAAGTTTTTGAGACCTGAATTCTCCCTAGATAAACATATTCAGAAACCCCCTGAGGCAGCTATGTTCGCCACACTATCTGTACCTTAAACCCTCTGTGGAATTTCATTTGCCTCCAGGGCTTGATTTTACAGCAGCTGCAAGTTCCTTGAGCCATCTGTCACCTCTCCCAGTCTCCCCTGTTTTGTGTCAAGCAGCCCACTGGAAGGTCACATCTGCCACCCCCTGCCTGGACAAGGGCAGACTGTAACCCGGTCTCAGAGCAGACATAGCCTCCGAGTGCTCACGAGCTTCCCCAGATCTGCTAAGAGTGTCCCCATGGCCAGGAGTCTGCTCATCAAGTCTTCTCCATCATCTTCTCATTGATTTTGAAGTGCCCTTGGGCCACACAGCCCTCAAAGGATGCAAGGACAACAATACATCAGAGGGACATGGTTTGATGGAGCTTCTAAAATCTCTCCAAATCTCTGTCCTGCTCAGCTGGACCGTGACCATTGCCTTGCAGTATTAGCTTTGTCCCTAAGGAAGGAAATTCGGGGAATCCCCAGGATTATCCATGCAATTGTTCTTCCAATCTCATGAACAGTTTGCTTTCTTAATTACATTTAATCTAGTCTACTAGTGCTGATGTTATTGTTATTACTGTTAAGCACTTCAAACTCTCAAAGGACATTATAACATGCACTAATTACCTGGCCAGATGGCAGCAGCCAGGAAGGCAGTGCAGAGCACGGTGTTCCCTGCCCCAGGCCGCATTTACAGCCTTCCCTTTCATGCCCAGCCTTCCCTTCCCTTCTCCCACGTCCTGCCTCCTCCTTGCTTTGTCTCTGTCCCTCCAGCAGAGGCTTCTCTGGCTCTTCCTGACCATTCAGATGAGAAGCTGGGTCAGCTTGTTACCATGTACCTGGGGATCCTTCAGTCTTGTTGGCTCATGGGTATCCTCCTTACTCCTGCCCACCAGCTGCTTTCTCTGTGCTACACTGACTGGATGTCTGTTGGTCCCAGCTCTCCATGCCTTGTATTCTTCTAGCCTCTTGTCACATCAGAGGCTTTTCTCAGTTGCTCTTCCCTTCATCTTCCCCTAACACCCCATTACCTGAGAACTGGCCTGTGGCTGTCATGACAATTCCACAACACGAGCTAGCAACACTGTTTTCCCCTTTTCCTGGGGAAAATGGCAGTGCTGGACCCTTCAAGCCAGGGTAAGGCACTCCCAGAGGCCACTTGGACACGGGGCATTTGGTAGCACTTCTAAAAGACTTTTATGGGAGGTGTAGCTGCTGTGCCGGACACAGACCGGAGACACAGAGCACCCCTGAAGGTCTCGGCAGATGAGTGCTGTGCACCTCCCTCGTCTGACCAAGGTGCGTTCGCTACCGAACAAAGATGCTTCTCAAGACCAGCAAGGGGGAGGAAGAACTACAGACTTTTCTTTCCCTGCGAAGTCTCTTAAGCAGTAGCAAGAGGTGGAGCTCTTGCTTGTGACTAATGGCACGTCAAGAAGCACAGCTCCAACTTATAAATAGAGACCATCACCAAGTGAGCAGGGTGAATTTTCATTTCCTGGGCAATGACAGAAGGCGGCATTATTTGTCACTGGGGAGCCTGGGGCTTACAGTGGTGGCTAAAAGGACATGCTTTGATCAGTTTTCCCTCTCTGATGGACACTCTGATTAAAAGGAAGAAAATGATCAGCCACAAAGTGGAGCAAAATGACTCCATCCAATTCATCTCCAGGTAAGAATGAGAAGGGAGCAAAGAGTGAAGCTAGTTCAACAGGGAAATGGGAACTGCAGAAAGATTCCCAAATCAACAGGCTCACTTGACACTGCCACTACTTTGCGGGAGATCACAACGACTGGCAGCTACTCACTGATTGTGAATGTCCTTGATACTGCAAGAATTTTGCCTTGAGTACTTTTCCTCTTACAAGTTACACTCATTTCATTTCATTTTTGTCCTGACTCCATTTCCTTCCCTCTCCACTCACTGACAGTTCCTTCCCCTCTGAAGAAGCGTTAGTTGCTATGGAACTAGGAGCACTGTGATAACCATAAACAGGCAGGAGGGAGATATCACAGCCTCCCATTTCAGTTTGAGTGCACCAGGACCCCCTCTCCCTAACTATAACCAGCTTGGGCTGAGGTCTGTAAACATGTGGGAGCCCAAGGACATGTCCAGCATCCCTCCTACCTGGGGCAGGATGAAGCTCCCATGGTTTGTCTTCATCAGTGCTGAGGGCTCCTGGAATTCTCTTTTAGGCTTGTGTGTCCTAAGCAAGATGAGATTAATTTTGCTCATGTCTAGATTTCCAAAGAGGCTTCTTCCAGTTTGCAATTACAATTATCTACGTGCATCAGCTGCTGATTTGTCCAGAAAAATGGTTGTTGATTGCTCAGGAAACCATCTAGCGTGGTGTGTATAATGCAGAAGTTGTTTTTATGTTCACATAGAATTGTGGTTGTGAGACTACCAGTGGTTAGTCAAAGGCTAAACTTCTAAAAATGCCCAAGTGCGGGGTGAGCACTTACAGTCCCATGGGACTCACCATTCAGAGTGAACAGGGAGAGCCACAGGGCCTCCTTGACCCCTGGTAACTCCCCATCTGTCCAAGCATTTCCTTCCTTTGTGTCCAAGCATTTCCTTCCTTTGCTTCATGGCAAGGGTTATTGTGACACTGCAAGGTCTTAGGAGAAATTCAATCAGTCCAGTCGTGAAAAAGCCCTTCTTACATGAGACAAATCCATCGTTCCTTTGCAGCTGATCTGCTGACACAAACCTGTAAGAGTCACATGGACTCTTCCATATGGATCTTCCTTCACAACCATGTGTCAGCACTAGTCTGTGCTGCAGCAGGAGCTGGGCCTGGCCTGAGCGCACAGATCCTGTAGCAAAGTGTGGTGGACAAATCGATCACCTTCCATTGAAGTAAAATGGGCAAATTTTCATCTCAAAACCTGATGTGAGTTTTCAGATTAAATCCAAACAACCATCCCCTTGCCTAGCCATCAATCTTCTGTTTGAAAACCTAGAAATACTACCAACAGCTTCACTTGCAAAACTGTCTGGTTTGTTCAGTAGAGTCAAGAGTTCCCTGTACATTTCCACTCCACTGCCAGTGAAGCAATTTGGAGATATACTCTTGTCCTAATTGGAAGAAAAAATTCAAAGACTAGATTTTCTACTGAAACTTGGAAGACTGGGATTTAGCAGTACACAGGATCACATAATATCTGGGGGTAGTGGTGGATGGTGGACTAGGAGGACTTTCTGATGTGACTATTCCATGACTTTGAATGAGTTAACACAGGATTTAGGTTGCATGGTGCATGCACCCCACTCAGTGAGCGGAAGAACTCAGAAGCTGGCACGAACATGTCAGAGCAGAGACTTTCTTCTTAGAAACACAAGCAGAAGTATGGCATAGTAAAACAGGACAAACCAGAGCAGCAAGCCCTGAGGTGGGGGCAGGAACATGCCAGCTCAGCCTGGGAAGCTCCTCAGGGAGAGAGAGGCCCAGGAAAGTTCCTGGTCCCCCTGAACACTCCTCTGTAGCTTCCCACCTGCCCTGGACTGTGATACCCCCAAACTGCTGTGCAGTGACACCTTCTTCATTGGGAAGCGACCAATGAAACATTAATGCAGCCCTAACTGTCCTTCAGGAAACCTAATGCCACCGCCTGCAGCTTGCAGCTCTCTAAATTTGCTGCTGAGTTTTATCTGCGAGGGAGAGCACATCTGGGGTAAGCCCTAGGCAAGAGCTGGGAGCGCGTTAAATGCTTTATTGTGCTCATAGATCTGCAGAGGCAACTTCTTGCCGTGATAGAAACAACGCGTGTGATCCCGAACGGGCAGGGGGAATGGGGGAGGAATCCTCCTTGCAGCAATCCGTTTCTTGCGTGCTTTCTAGCAGGTGAAGTAAACACCCATCAGCCATGACAACCTTGACTGCTTCAACTTCCCCAGAGGGAGCATTTTAAAGCATCAAAAGGATTTAAACCTGTCCAGCTGCTGCTGAGGCATAACTAACGGTTGCACAGTCAGCTCCAACTGCAGCTGATGAAGCCTTAACAGCAATCCTCTCTCTGTCACACTCTCAGAATAGTTATGGATCCAGAGCAAGGCAGCTAGAGAAAGAGAAGGTGAACAAACAGGGGAGCTGCTTACCAGGAAAGATTACATTTTCTTTCATCTGCACAGTATTTCTTGTAGTCCCTAGTAAAACTATAGAGAAAAGCACACAAGATTCTCCTGAATCCTGTTTGTCTGGCAACAGGGACACGGTGACAGGGTCCTGCTGGGAGGGAAATGGGGATGTTCCCTCTCTGAAGGACAACAGGAGACCCCCGTTTGGCTAGTGAGTGTCAGCGCAGTTCTGGGGCCCAGTTATTTGTGCACTTCTGCACAGGCTACTGATTGCCTGTAGCTAACACACCTGCACTGGTTTTCTAAGGTGCAAAATGAACTTGATGATAGACATGGTGCTACATACCCTCATGACTGAGATATTGCCAAAAATGTGTATCCTCCAAGAGGGCTGTAAAGAGGGTTCAGCCACAGCCCTTAACTCAGCAGCTTTGCCAAAGCTGGCAGTGAAAGAGGCCCTTGGGCACCTGCAGGGGCTGAGACATCGACGCCTGGGTGCAGGAGGCAGAGGGGTTTTTCTTCACCAAGAACAGGATGGCAGTTGCGGTGGAACCTTCATCATATCTGCCTCTGACAGGAGGTGCAGCAGGTGAGGCCAACCTGACTTCCTGAGAAGCTGATTATAAACCAATTTTGGACTGCTCTATGTCCTTCTGCCACGTCTCTCCTCTGTGCCATTTACAATCCAGGGCTTTTTTTCATGATCTGATATCAAAATGAACCTTACCCTAGAGTCGTCCTGGAGATCACTGGGAAGAGAGTAGTGGTGTGGACAGGTCATCAGCATCTTTGACTTATGTGCTGCATAGCTGGAAAATGATGCTAGAACTGATTGAGTTGGAAGGTTTGGGAAAATCTTCCCAAGGGTTTGGGATTCCCAGTTCTGTGCAAGAATCGCCAGAGAAATTCCAGATGCTCTTGGACTGAAGCAGTTCTTAGGCATCCTTTTTCCCCATGGGGAAATCTGTCAGTGTCCAACGGAGGGGATGGTCACCTCAAGCCTGGAGCTGACCCTGCTCTGGCAGCAATCACAACAGCTCCCTGGGAACGTGCTACTGCTGTGCAATGGGCTTCCCAGCTAGAAGTGTTTCGGGCTCCTGCAGCTATCAGGGAGAGCAAGTCCCTCTGACCAAGGGCACTGCCTAGCACAAGCAAGACCCATTTGCTCATTTTCTAGGTGACTGATAAGGCAACTTTCTGTTAATAGATCCAAAAGTGCAGAACAATCCTGAGTCTCTCCACATGTTGCTGGAAGTTCAGCGTGGTCATCATCTGCCATAATGAACCTCCTGCTTGTTCAGGGAGTTACTGTTTTCTCTCTTTTAGGACACCTCATCCTTATCAGCCAAGGCTGTCCAGCATCCCTGTCTCAAACCCCCCATCTTCCCAGTTCACACAGGGACCATCCAGCCCCACTGGCTTTGGAATTCCACTGCCGAGTGCAGAGACTGAGCTGATAAAATCATAAGGGACCTTCAGGATCAGCCCTCTGCTTCTATACGACACTGGCCCTGCAGCTTTGCCTAGTGGATGCTTTGTTAATTCCTCCCATTAGTTAATTTGCAGACTCATGTCTGCCACCAGGACAGCAGGAAATTACTCTGCTAATTTTAGGGAGATGGGGGTAGGTGGAGCCAGTGTCCATGATAGTGAAATAATAAATTATTGTTTTAGTAACACAGAGCCTTCCTTTGCATCCCTCCTAGCCCTTCACTTGTTTCTGTGACTTTACCATGAAGTGATCAATGTGAGAGGTGGACAGGTGCATGCTCCCTTTCCCCTTTGTCCAGCCCTTGCTGCCAGAACTGCTATAAACAAAGAGAAATTAGTGCCATGAGGCAATCATAGCCCTTGATCTGTGGGGCTACAGGAATGGGGGTACTAATGGCAGAGCTGTTCTCAGGAACACACAGGCTCAGGTTGTGGACAACCCAGGTGAACACCATCTTCCATGGGTCATTGGCTTCAGGTCTCGCTGAGTTCCTGCTCCCAGACCCCTGTTGCCTCACGCTTGCAGTTCCCCATCCAGAGTGGTATCCCATAAAACCTGTCATGATTTGGCATTTTCACAGCTCTCCTGGACTCTGAGCAGGAATTGCTTAAATAAACAACTGTTTTCCACTATGAATGGCTGTGGGAACCGCCCTCCTCTGGCAGTAATCTCATCCTGTGCCTGGCTGTGCCCATGAATTATCAGCACTGTTTTTATTTCCTGCTGCAACTTTGTGACCCTGTTGGCATGATAAATGTATTTAAAGTGTAACCAAAACAGTATAATTTCCCCATAAATGACCTTGTGAGGGAAATGATGCCAACACTATTCCAAAGGGGAGGCAAGGTTCACGATCCTCACAGGTTACAACTTGCTGATTCTCTTCTACTCAGACACAAAAATTGCTCCTTTGCCCTTCTGCTCAATGGCTGATGCAACCTCTCTGCAGGGTTGCCTCATGCTCCCATGGCCTTGGAAGACCAGCCTGAGAAAGAGGAGCTGTAGCTCCAAGAGCTGCCCTTGCTGCCCGTGCCCACGCCGTGCTCGGCACTGCCAGGCTCGTACTGGCCTCTGCGGTCCATTCACTTTCATACTGACATCACCTAACTCTGAGGACCTGCAAGCAACTGGGCATACAACAGTCACAAATCCATTTAAAAGAGCTTATGACCACAGCAAGAATTTTTTTCAGAGCAGAAAAAACAGATTTCCTTTTCCACATGTTTCATGTATGACAGTCACCTTTCACTGTGCTCCCCAAACCGGAGTTTCCTTCATCTGGACAACTTTGATGCCCCATTTCGTAGAAGAAGCCAGGGGAGTAGTCACTTACTGAATATGTAAAATATATATATATATTCTTTTCAGATGGAGTTCACTAAAGAAAAGTGTGTCTGGTTGTAGTCATGATCTGGAAGGCTGTGTATTTGGAAGGTGGCACAGCTTATACCAAGTGCCAGGAAAACTGTGACCATTGCTAAGCATGAGTACACATGATCTACAACTTATGAAAAGCAGCAGGTGATCTTAGAAACACTTTCTTTAGCAAGAATCTATAATTTCACTGCTGAAAGTCATGCAAATCCCACCTCTGAATACCAGCAGGGAAAGGCATTTCTCTTCCTCTGAAGCAGAGTGTCCTGAGCCACACAAACTGCCCATGCTGCAAACAAACTCAGGGCAGTTTTCTAAAATTTTGTTTTTATTTTTGTTTGTTTGTTTTGTTTTGTTTTAAGGAAAGTGTTTTGCTGTTGCTCTTCCTTCCTTCCTTCCTTCCTCCTTCTTTCTTTCTTTCTTTCTTTCTTTCTTTCTTTCTTTCTTTCTTTCTTTCTTTCTTTCTTTCTTTCTTCTTTTTTTTTTTCCGTGGCCCTGAGGTACAGTTAGGCTCTATGCTGTAGGATGTTTGGGAGCTGCATGAGTCTGGGTGAGCTGTTCCTCACCCTGACTCCAAAATTAATGGGTGGGAGAGGTCAGCCCAAAATAAAGGTAGTAAATGGGGAATGCACATGGGCAAGTGAGGAAGTAAGCATGTGGTTTTTAACAGCAGGCCTGCTGCCCTGCGCTGCACAGCTAAGGCAGGGATCCTGCCTGCTGGGCCAACAGGCCATGGGACAGGGTAAGCCCAGGCCTGGGCATGGCCAAGGGGAGGCCTCCTGTGTCACCCACCAGACTGACCTGCTCTCATCCCAGGGCAAGCAAGCTCAGACCACAACCACCCTGCACTTCTCAGGAGGCAAGTTAGTGGCCTTGGGACCCAGTGCTGCCTTGGGATTTCTCCGCAGTGCAATTTCCAGGAGACTGAAGAATGAGATACATTTCCTACTCCCACCCCTTCCCTAATTCTTCTGCTTTGGACAGTATATTGACACTAGCATTATTGCCTGTTTAAGCAACCAGAAGGAAGCCCCACATAACAGGGAGAGGGCACAGGAACCGGGCCAGCACAGGGATGGAACAGAGTGGAGGAGAGGGAAGCGTGGCGCCAGGCTCTGCAGCACAGCTCACTTGTGCCCCCCAGTGACAAATGTTCGTGCAGAACAAAGAAGCAAACACCAGGCCAGGTGGCGGAAAATGATTTACTGGATTTCATTTTCAAAGTGATGATCCACAAGCGGGGAGGAGAGGCAATAGAGAGAGAGATGTTGTATAAAAGCTCCTTGTGAAGGACCGGAGTTCCCTGTGGCTGCAGTCTCACTTTCCAAAAACCCACACAGGACAGGTGGGAAGGAGGCACCGGGGGTCTGGCAGCACCTGAAGCACCCAGGGAGAGGGCACATCCCTCAGAGGCTGGACTGCAGTGACAGGCAGGATCACCACAAAGACAGGCTCCGCTTAGGCCCCTAGGCTCCACTTAGGCTCCACTTAGGCCTCTGGCACCTCTCAGCCCTGGCCTGGGCAGGGATTTTCCCACTGCTCTGCTGGCCAGCGACAGGAGTCATGTTGTGATTCCAGGAAGCGGAGCAGACCCTGCAGCTCCAAGGACAGGGATGGCACAGCTCACACCACGGCTGTGAGTGCTGGACTCAAGTCCAGAGCAGGGCCACTCAGCCCACACTCACTGCCAGGCAGGACTGGGGATGCCCCTTTGGAGCAACTTTTCAAGGTCAGGCTAGGAGAGGCATAAATCCTTCAAGCTCAGGATCATCCATCTGTGCTGATAGCACCAGTCGGACACCACTGTTATTTTCTGCCATTCTCTCATCTCCTTTCCTGTAACCTTCTCTCATGCCCAGCACATCTCTTGGTTGCTTAGGCTTGTATCAAAGGGCCATATTTCCCCTCTCAGACTTCACCACAAGACAATCAGACAATGAATGTACAAACCCAATGCAGAAAACCTTGCTATGGCTCCTCTGGTCCCTTAGCAAATTTCTCCCACCCTGATAGATATATAGAGCATTTTCATTCTTGTTCCGACATACTTCCAGTTTTTCACTTTGTGACTCTCCATAAAGTAATGGTGAACCTTGACTAGCACATTTATGCCAGTTAGCCTCTGCACAAGAAGAGTTAAAAACCATCTGAGTTTTTTATCTGACTAATCTTGAAATGTCTCTCAGTTTATTTACTTGTTAGCAATCTTTTCTGAAGTCCACACCTTCTCCAAACCTTTTACCCAGTGCCTCCTTCTAGGAGTCCACAGAAGGCTTTTGTGCATGTTCTGAATATCCTAAGGCTGCTCTGAAGTAAATACCAAGCCCATCCCCAAGGGAAACCATTCTTCGCACATGGGACTACAAAGATTCCTGGAAGTTCAGGTCTTCTGGGTCCAGAGGAGCATCCTTTTTCTCCTCGCTCTCCTGCTGCACATGGTACCACTTTTCAGCAAACTTCACTGCATCGTGGACACTGTGGAAGGCCAACTGGTTACCACAGTCTGTCTTACCTGCCCAGCCTCCCTCCTGGAGCAGGTGGCGGATGGAAGGGTTGCAATTGGCCAAGAGTACCTGTACACCAATATCCTTATAGTCACGATAAATCTCATTTAGCGCAGAGAAACCCACTGTATCTATGAACTGCATAGCCCGACAGTCAATGATTAAGGTGTGTATATCTATGGAAGGAAGACAGACATCTGCCGGAGTTTTCTCAGACCTTTTCTTGTTAGCTTTCAGAGAGTAAGACCTGGGGCAGAAAATGCTCTTGTTCTTCCCTGTGTCAGCATTTGCCCGTGTTTCTGCCTTTTGATGCTTAGCAGACAGTAGAGTAGGGTTTACCCCAGTTTTCTGATAGAGAATAGTCTTGAAATAGTCCTTGTTAGCATAATAAAGGGACGACTCAAAGCGAAAGATCTTGATATTGGCAATACTGATGAGTTGTTTGTAGGTGGATTGGTCCTCATAGATTTCTGAGTTGCTGACCCTGCCCAGGAGCGTGGCCCTGGGTCTCTGAGTGCGGAAGATGATGCAGAGCAGAGCAAAGCAGACACCCACAAGGAGCCCAATCTCTGTAGTGATCAGCGTGGAGGCTAGCATGGTCATCCACCACACCAGTGAGTCCACTTTGCTCAGTTGCCACATTCGGCGGGTGTCACAGAACTTCCTCAGGCCACCCCGCAAGTTGACAATTGTGACAACCCCCAGGATGGCTGTTTGCAGTGAGTAAAAGAGTGGAGCAATCCACAGCAGCACTAGCAGTAGCACTAAGGAGGTGACTAGGCCAGAGATCTGTGTCTGGGTCCCTGTGGATTCCTTCAGCAGAGTCTTAGTCAGGGCTGCAGAGCTGGCAAAGCAGTAGAAGAAAGAAGGGATCAAATTGCACATGCCAATGGCGACCATCTCTTGATTGGCACGGACAGGGTAGCCATGCTTTTTGCCAAAGATTTCTGCCAAGGAGACAGTCATGGCAAAGCCAATAATAGCAATGGGCAAAGCATCAACTGCTAGGCTGGAAAATAGGTTTGTATCTGGTAGGGTGGGTTTCCTGAAGCCAGTAGGGATGTCCCCACAAACAGCAGAATTGTATCGTTTTTCGAAGTTGAAGTAGTATGATAGCACTGTATCTACAATGACCACCAGCAGCTCTACAGGGAATGGTGCCTTCATCTTGTCTTTATACCTGTCATTGATCTCTTTAACAGGCACAATGATGACGAGAGCAACCAGACTGGTCACCAGATCGCAGATGTTGGTGTTATGGATGTATCTGAAAAGGTCAATCCATGTCAAGATGAAGGACCCCACTCCTTCGTGACGAGGGATTTTCAGTCCCAGAAGATACTTCATCTGGGAGGTGATAATGGTGAGACTGGAGCCAGTCACAAAGCCACTGAGGAGAGGTTCTGAGAGGTAGACAGACACAAAGCCCAGCTGTAAAACCCCCAGCAGGATCTGAAAAGAAACGCAGTAATACTTTTAACATCCCCTGAAAGAGGTAACCAGCAATTTATGTCAGTTGCTTCTACTTTTAACTCATCTGACTACTCTGTCTGCTGAGCATTCTGTGGAAGAGGTCTTTTTCTTAAGTAGTTAGTCTGGGTTACGGAAAACGTAAGAGACTTTTCTGTATGTAGAAATTACATACAAAGAAGACTTGAAGGTTCCTGTCACTGGCTTCTTAAAAGAAACAAGGCTGCAGTTAACCCTGAGAGTCCAAGGGCAGCTAAATCAAAGCAGTTTATGAGTTTCACTTGTGGGCAAAACAGTGTGATATAGTGAATTTTTGTTATCCTAGTGAAAGGAGCTGAAATTGCCTACTAATAGCTAGGCGCAGACAGTGGAGACGTTTCCAGTGAGCGTGGCTCTAGAGGAGTCCTTGCTGATGGCATAGTCCTCAGAGGACTTGCTGTAACCGGAGAGCAGCCCTACACTACACCAGCCCAAGTCCAGGACTGCAATGGTGGGAAAGTGGTTCACAGTTCCCTTCCCTCCATTACCAAGCTGGATCCTAAGTGTGTTTCAGACACAACTAAGGATCTGGCTTGTTGTCTGGGAAAAGCAAAACCCCAAAGCCAGGTGTGTTTGGGGTTTTCTAAATCACAGCAGTTCAAGGATGTCAGGGTCTAGTAATTTCAAGTCTGAACTGAGCCAAATGGAACAGAGAGGAAACAGCATGATATTGAATGTTTGTACCTGGTAAAGACCAACCAGAAAGCTTAAGGAAAGGGCCACTCTAATGGCATAGCAACTTCTGTCACAGGCATCTGTCCCATTAGTGGAGGAGGTGGAATTCCCCGTCAGCGATGAGCCAGTGTCGTCATCACTGTACCCTGCTAGCTGAAGGTGCCGGTTCACAGACTGCCCAATCATCAGGCACAGGACACCAAAGGAGCCGACGAAGTTATGGCGTGACGTGGCCATAGCAAAGTAGATGATATTGCAGAAGAAGTTGGTGTAGATTCCATAGATGGGATCCTGGTTCGCTAAGAGGGCGTATGAGATGGACTGAGGAATGGCAACTATCCCCACCAGCAGCCCAGATATGACATCCCCAAGCAACTGTGTCTTGACGTTGTAACGTGGAAGCCAATCCAACACTGGAAACAGGTGACAGAAGAAGGCAATGATAGTCTGATGACTGCATAGGCAGACCTCTCTGGCTTTCTTTAGGATAAGATCCTGGGTGCTGAGGTTCACAGGCTCATATTCCTCTAACTTGGTGGGTATAAAATGGACAGGAGACTCTTCGGGTGTGAGAGAGCTCTGTGCGTCTTTGCTCTCTCCTGACTTCTGACTTGACGTGTCCTCCATTGCAGCGGGAGATCTAAGTAAGACAGGAGAGCAGGCATGCCCATGAAGTGTTGCATTCAAGTACATAATGCGCTTTGCTTAGCTCCGAGCCATGCAGATTGCATAGACAAAAAGAGGAAGGCAAATATCCTCAGACAACTCAAGCCTTCCTGCTGTGCCAACTGATCTGTTTGTTATCATTATACACCTGATTAGCCACTGTCCTGAATGACTGTGGTTTATACTGCATTCGCACTGCCACAGGTGCCAGCACTGGGGATAGACATACAGAGAATACCATGGCCCAAGTAGGACAGCAGACCCTTCTGAGAACAGAAAATATTACTTCACTAAAACTAAAACTTCTTGAGAAACCCTGCATGTCTTAGTGACACTTGCGCTTAGATAAGAGCTATTTTAGGAATGATGAAATATTCCATGCAGTGTTCTAGGGATGTAGAACGTAGGTAAAGGAAGCCACTTGCAAATTAATTTTTCCTTTAAAGTTTTGAAATATGTATTAAAAGCAGCAGGCTGTAAAGAAAGGTTTTCAACTGAGCCTAACCACTTCCCTTCTGTTCCCTTCATCCCACCATTAAATTGAAAAAGGAAAATCAAGGTGTTTTTTGTTTTGCTTCAAAACCAATTTAATTTTGAAATCACAGAGTTTTCCTGCAGAAAAAGGGAATTCCTGTTTCCACGTTCTTGGATACTTCGTGTTTCTATGTTGGCATATCACTGCTAAATCAGAACTGGATTCTGCTGGTATCACTTCTTAATAATAATATTGACAAATGACCTTTGCGATGTTGACATCTTTGTGGCATTAATTATTTGTGCTGTAACTACTAGCTTTTTTACAGGACTGAGCTATCTTGATTGAATAATGAATTTTTGTGATAAGGACAGAAATGCAGAGTGTATGACAATGTTATGAATCATGACATACCAGTGAAATGATAGAGGTCTAGGAACAATTTCAAGAAAATGAAGTATTTTCTGAATGTTGCCAGGTAACCCTCTGCCCTTTCAATGACTCCGTCTTATTGACCAGAGATGATCAGAATCATTCACTAAACATAAAATGATATTGCCTTTGGAGACTCCTTAGAAAGCTCATCAAATCATATTTCCATGCTTTCTCAAAGACCATCCCATTCTGGACCTGCCCTAAACGACTGAGGCTGAAAACAATCCCCTGCAGTTACCAGCTGTGACTTGATGTGTCTGGCTCCTGGGAAATTATCAGGAAAGCCACCCACTTTCCTGGAGTAGCATGAAGTAGGCAAGAAAAAAAGAATTATGTTGCCGTCTTGCTTCAAACAGCTTCAAGGCTGATATTTGTAGAATGAATGCATTTTTTTTTCAATCTGATTAAATAACGTATATACTTCCCAAGCTACTCCAAATTTTCCAGTCTAAATGAAATTGCAACAAAACATAGCTTTCTGTCAAAACCAAACACTATACAAAGAGACGCATTCGATGTCTCCTGAGGAAGACCTAGCCTGCTGCAGTTTGGAAAGGGAGCCAGGATAATGTGAAATCCCTTTCCCTCATCTCACGTTGCTGGTCCCAACCCAGAGCTCTTACCTCTGGCTGCAGAGGAGGGTACACTGTGCGCCTTCTGAGTCCCGCAGAAACAATTTGGATCTTCTCACCTGCTGACAAACCTGTCTCCTCAATGTACATCGAGAAGAGAAAGCATGAGGTGAACGGTTGCAAACCTGCTTCCTTTGCAATCCTCTGGATCATATGTTGCTTCTCTCTGGAGAGAACTGAATTATCTAGCCAAACAATTGGCCCTTTTATCTCATTCCAGCTGATGGAGACAGTGCAAACAGCCAAACGTGGCTGTATTTTGAAAACAAACATCGTTCTGAGAAGGTATTTTTGATGAAAACTTGTTCTGTCCATTAAGAATGACCGAAGGAGTTCAGATAAGTGCTCCTGTCAGATAACAGTATTGCTGGTAGCTGGAGATGTGTTTGCTAAACAAGGGGAACAAGGCTCAAAAATCTTCCTGTGTGCGATAAGTGCAGCACTCCGCCCTGAACTGAGCACCCTCGGCCAAGTCCTACTGCACTTTTCCGCTCACAGATTTTGATCTACCCTGGACAAGACTTTGTCTAAATTGTTCCCAAAGTGCTTTTCTTTCCTGGTAACTTTCCTATCGATCTGTTCCTACCAGACACCTCTGCGCTATCCAAACTACTGACTTTGCTGCATACAACATAGCTGCACAGAGACACAATGTGGGGTGGTGACATTTTCACAAATCTTTGATTCAGATGCTGAATCTAAAGAGGAGGGGGGAGATATGCCTTTTAAATTGCATTTATCTCATCAGTGGAAGAACATCGCAGTAATTAGAAGCAAATGAATGAGAAACATCAGTGTTCTCTGGCAGCAGGAAAAAATGAGAATATGTCATAGGGAAGACAGGTGCTCAGTGTATTTATCGGTTTATACTAGACTCTTGCTCTGCCATTTCTCTACAGCGCATATCTTCTCAGGATTGCCTGCTGATAGTTCCTCTTTCCATACCCTTCTTTCATTAGTAGACTGGCTCTTTCCTTAGTCTTCTGATTCCTAATGTCCTTTTCATATGCTTTCTATATCTTACTAGTCATACCTCATTTTGTATCTTGGCCTGTCTGATGTTGTCTCTATTTGCAAATTCTCTTTTCCATCTTCTTCCTTAGTCAGTGAACAAAACTTCCACTTTCTCCTTGAAAATTGAGTCATTGAGTAACTGGTGGTTGAGTGAGGCTAGACTTTTAAGTCTATTTGCTTTCTGGGATGAAAAATATCTCAGCACAATTTATTCTTTGAATTTCAATCTTATTTAGGAAGCAGTCATTTCCAATTCTGTGTCTCCAATTTCATCAGCCAGTGTGTTCAGCCTTATTATCCATCATGAAAATGAGACTTGTGCTCTTTCCATTTGAGACAGTATCTAGACTACCCTCAATTTTTACTTTGCTTTCCCTGTTTGATGGTTCTTCTCCTTCCAAGTTCCATTTTCATTTATCTAGTTGATTTTTTTGTTTGTTTGTTATGATTTATTCTATCACTTGGCATAGTTGGTAAGTCTTCATTTCATCTCTCACAGGCATAACTTTTTTTGCTGATCATTTTTTTTCCATTGCTTGTAGTCTTTTTGTTTCCTATCATCCTTTGTTACTGTGAATATCCTTCTGAGTAAGCCTAAAGCCTTCATTACATGATCTATTCCCTTTCTTGGGAGCAAATTCCCAGTTATTTTTGTATCCTCAAATTTAAAATACGACAACTTTCCAAACTTGCCCTGCAATTAAGTCTTGGGTGCTTTGATCCTGCTGGTTTCTCTGTGTCAATAGGTTCTCAGCACCGACCTCCCTGAAGCTGAAGGCCTTCCTTCCAAAACAACTTTTGCTCGGTCTTCTTCACAGTGGACATGGGCTATAGATCATTTTATATTCTCCACTCTGACAGCAAGGATATAACAATATACTTCCTTGCCCTGAATACTGTGCAGGTCTCTGAAATCACTTGCCCTGTATGAGATGAGGTAAGAGTGGTATAAACTCAGAACATTTTACATTAGCTCTAGAAATACAACAGACAAGTTTTAAAAAAATAGCAGCCTACAACAGAACTTTACGTGACTTTGAGCTGGCTGTGAGTGCAATGCCTGCCAAACACAAGGTCACTGTATCTAAAAAAGTAAAATTAAATGTTTGTTTTCAAAAGCATTTTTAAAGGTTGATCTTTATTGCCATCATAAACTCACTTGGCTGTTTAACTCTGTTTTGGGAAAGGTTGGGTGTTGGTGAGCATTAACTTGAACAGTGGCAGTGTAGACAAGACATCCCTGTTTTTAAGAGAAGGAGAAAGCACAAAACCCTGAAATCAGTATGAGGGCAGTGTAACATCAATCTATGCAACAGCCATTGCAACCAGCTGAAAATAGCGCATGAAAATCCAAGTTCTAAGTCTGATGAAAATGCAGTAATAGACTCTTCTGTTCTTACCGTGAGTTGGTGACGTGTTATCCTATTCTGCAGTAGAAAAAGTTATAATGGATCTGTCTGGGTCGACGTTTGTTTTTGGCCTTGTCTACCTAGGCCTGTTGCAATGGATGAACACAATGAGTTCATTTCCTTACTGCTGTGTCCATGAGCAGCTTGTGTTCAATGGGACTAGCTGGCATCTTAGTAAATATAGTAATATTTTTTTGGAGAGGCACTAATTGCACTACACAAGTAGTTTTTGTTTGATTTAAGGCTTATGAATACACTTAGGACTAGGTGGCTCCTGGAAGCCTTTCAAGTCACATCCTGCATGCCTTGGCCCTATACATGGACCAGCCAGCCTCGGTACGTGAGTGTACCTGCTACTCCAGGTTTATTTAAATAACATGCCATGTCTTTTTAAAGAATGTCAAGAAGGCTATGTAATAGTGCCAGATATCCGTGAGAGCTGCTTTTCCTTCCCCTCTCCCTCAGGATTTCAGACTGTCATTTTGGATGGCTGCTGGTTCAGTTCCACTTGGAAAGGGTCGCCAAGACATCAACATCTGCAAAGCATCATTTTTGCTAGAGAAAAACAAAAGAAGACAATCCCACAGTTGTTTCCACTGCTGAGATGGCAAACTACAGCAAAAATGCCTGAAGACAAAAGGGCTAGACAGAGCCTTTCCTAGGCTCCTCTCTCTTGAAAAGTACTTACCCACATTTTTATAAGAGGACACCAGAAAACTGAAAACACTACATTAAGTCATTCCAGATGGTTAAAGCAGCTTTCCCAGCCCCCTGTTATTCTGTAGGGCAGTTCATGATAACGTGCAGGATGTCACAGCAGAGATGAAAGGCAAGATAAATACTCGCTGGACATAAACATGGCAAGGCCAAAAGCATCACTCTGATTGCACCTGTCAGTGCAGTCACTGCGCTTTAAAGGCTGGGAAGAATCAACAAAACCTGCAAATAAATAACCCTAAAAGCATCTACTCAAACTGCTGCTTATTCCCAACACTGGGCCATGAACACAGATGCATGGGGAATATCATTAGTCTATTTTCAAAGATATAAGATGGAATATGTATTCTTGGAAAGAGAATCAGCATAGAAATAGAAGAGCTGCACAGATGTGGAGTGGCTGCAGAGGTGCAACATGCCACAGCAACCTTCCCGCTGCTGAGGACGTGCCATTTGGAGTCCACCCTACAAATGTCCTGCTACCAGCCCCGGCACAGCCCATGCTCAGAAGATGGGAGAAGACAGCCTGAGTACTTCAAAGTACATCAGCCTGAGGATTTTGGGAGCATCTTCTATTTGTAAAGAAGTGACAGTAATTCCTTGCTAACTATTGCAGGGGATTATTTTTTTCATGCTTTTTCCCACATGACAAATGTTCAGTGCTCATGACCCATTTTAAATTATCAGGTGAACAATTTAAAATTCTGTAATGGCTCTGAAAATGGATTAAATTGATTCCACATGAATTACAATGGACTGAAAACGGGGAGATGCAATTGTGTTTTATACTGATTGGCATTCGGCCCGGGCTGCTTTGCATCATTTTAGGCTTCACTTGCTCGCATTGCGTCCGAGCCCTCCACGGTACTGAGACCCTGCTGGCTGGATGCCGCTTCCCCCACATGGGGACGCGTGGGGATGTGTGGGGATGTGTGGGGATGTGTTCGGACATGTGGGGACGCGTGGGGTTGTGCGGGGACGTGTGGGGACATGTGGGGATGTGTGGGGACATGTGGGGACGTGTGGGAACATGTCAGGATGTGTGGGGATGTTTGGGGGACATGTAGGGACACGTTGGGACCCATGCGGACGTGTGGGAACGTATAGAGACGCATGAGGACACACAGGGACTTATGCGGACTTATGGGGACGTGTTAGGATGTGTGGGAAAGCGTGGGGACGTGGGAAGATGTTTGGGGATGTGTGGGGACGCATGGGGACATGTCAGGACTCGTGGGGACACATGGGTATGTGTGGGTATGTGTGGGGACGTTTGGGGATGCGTGGGGAAGCATGGGGACATGTAGGGACTCATGGGGATAGGGGGTACCAGTGGGGATGCGTGGGGACGCCTGGGGACTTTTGGGGACTTTTGGGCTGCCTTTTCCAAGATCCACTGACAGAAGTGGCAACAATGAAAATGATGAAAAAGACAGAAGGAAACTCTGCCTGCATGCATTTGCACTTATGCTAAACACAACCTCTGCAGAGTCTGTTTAACAGTAATTGCACAGCACACATAAGCAGAAGGGAAACCTTAAGAAGGATTTTGCTTATCAAATATTCTAAACTTCTTTTTGCACTAAGGACAAATCTGTATTATTAATTTTAAAAAGTCCTTAAAGTCAATTCTCATGGTTAGCTATTGTCAAGAACAGTCATCAAACCATTTATGACTTGTTGGAATTATCTCATATGTTAAAGGAAACTCCCAAGTAACTTTGGAAGACTCGCACTTGCCTAGCACTGATCCCAGCAGAGATGATTGATTTGGGAAAAGCTATAGGAGGCAGAAATTACTGGAGATCTTTTCTGAGATCTGGCTCAGAGATCAGACCAGCCCTCCTCCAGTTCTGGTCATGCTCCAGCGCTCAGAGCAGTGACACGTGCTCAGTCAGACAGCAACAAAGCAGTTTTTAAAGCGGTATCATTGGTTAGTAGTAGCTTAATAACTGTTACTGGTAATCTTAGATTATATTTCCATACATGACTAACAGGTCTATTCTAGTTTCAGTTCCTTTTCACACAAGGCAACTCGTGACATGAAGGCTTACGCAGAGCTGGTTTCCTCCTCGGCTCTCCTCACACCTCTGTGCTTCCCTATGCAAAACCTGCGTACCAACTTTCAGCTCTTCACACAGACATGAATTCTTCTTTCCAGTTTCAGCCTTCCAGGCCTGCTTTCATGGACAGTCCCAAGACAAGGCACCTCACAGGAGGACACACAAAACATGCCAGGGCCACTGGTACCACCTTGCCCTCTTGCCCTTCAGGACCTTCCCCTTGCACATGCAGCAACCCCCAGTCTCCTGTCTCCCTCTCCCACCTCACCTACTTCTCTGCTCTTTCAGGAGGTCCCCAGCATCTGTTCAAAATGTTTTCTCAAGAGTAATTGAGGAAAACTATTCTTCCATTTAAAGCTGGGTTGGAGACTTCTATTTATTGATCCAGAGGGCACAAAGTGCTAATTCAACCTCAGAGGGCTGCCTGTTTTCAAGCAAATCAGCATTTACTTTGCACAGAACAAAAACTGAGAGTCATGGCTAACAGAGGAGCTACACAGGAAAGGCTCCAGACCGCAGCAGCTCCTCACTAAAAAAATAAAATCTAACACAAAAATGCAGCATAATACACAAAGGGTAATATTTTCTGCAGTGTCCATGACTTCTCTACAAGCAGTGAGAAGAATTTTAAAACTAATTTTTCATCAGAGTAGCTGTTTGTTGCTTTGTTCAGTGTTTTTTTTGTTTGTTTGTTTCTTGTTTGCCTGCTTGTTTTAGAAAGTCTCCTTTCCAGACTCCTACACCGAGGACCTGTCAGAGCATGCGGAGGCTTGAGAAGGCCGTGGAGAGAAACCTCTGTTTTTTTTCCAGAAGGAAAAACACTTAGTCAAAATTTGCTGAAAGCAAGTTGTGAATATTCTGCACATCAAAGGACTGGTCCGGTAGCATTGGAGGACATCCCATGGGGGGCTGAGCATCCACAGTTACTCCAGATTTAACTGCAGCTGGACAAGACATTGTCTAATTGATCCATTACCATGAACAGATACATCCAACTTCAACAACAACAACAACAACAAAAAATCAGTGAAATGTATTTTGACATACAAATATTACCAATCTTTCCATAGAGTCATCTTTGCCACGGCAGCTATGAGGTCAGTCCTGCCCTCAGATAGCATGGAGTGTGTTGTAGCTGATGGACAGAATACATAGTGAAAAGAAAAAATATATAAAAAGTGTGTGCTTTTCCTTTTTCTGACTGAGCAGTCCTCCAAGCACTTCCTTTTTTTTTGAAACAGATTTGAAATCAGCGTTTGAATCAGATAATAAATACAATAGCAACTTTCACTGTGTTTTGGTAAGTGAATTCTGAAGATAATATTTACATTTAAGTCAGAAGCAATTCCTTTTCTGGAATATGCTGATAAAGATTTTATTTAGAATGGGAGCTTTTATTTTGCTTTATTAAAATGAAATGAATAATATGTCAGTCATCCACTCGCATTTAGCTGCTGAGTTTGCTGAGCAACTAACATTTTGCAAACTAATGTCCTGGTGATGAAAAAAGCAAATATGAGTGCATTCCTTAATGTATTGTATAAATGTTTTCCTCTGCATGCACCTCGACTTCCAGGCCATTTTGACTCCCTGCACGTTCTGATCTCCAAAATATGACAGAGCTGCAAAAAGAGTAAAACACACATTGTCAAACAACAAGAGGCAATGGAAATGCAAAAATAATCCAAATAACTAAATTGCTGGAAAAAAAAATGTAAAATATGCAAAAACACTTATTAAACACAACTAATAATGAATCATTTCTTTTCATGAGACAACCTGCAGAAAGTTTACATGCTCCTAATGCAATGAGTTTTTGCTTATTAACTAATGATCAGTAACCAAATTCATTAATAAATGTTTCCTATTAATTTGATATTTTTCATCTTAAGTTAAAGTATGCAATGAGTGAAGAGTCAGCATGTGTCTAGGAGGAATCACAACCCTTTTTTTTTTTTCTGTGATTTTTTTTTCCTCTTAGCTAAAGCAGAAACAGGAAAGAATACTTACTTTGGAAAGTTACTCAGCTTCTTCGTATTGTGTAAATAGTCTAAGGATCATCCAGAGTGGGAAGGAAGAAAAAGAAAAACAATGTTCTTTAAAACATCAGGAGCAAGGAAAATATCAGGTTCGCCAAGGAAAAATGTGCTAGAAACTAAACAAGGGAACCTTAAAGCAGATGCTTTCAGTATAGGAAATCCCCATTATTTCTATGAGGTTAAAAATAACAATAATAAAAAACGTAGTTTGGGCTGACCAAGAGCCTCTAAGGAAAAAAGCTAGCATGAAAAGTACTGAATAGTTTCATGAACCTGATGCACCTTCCCTCATCATTGAGGAAGGACAGAGAAAACACGGCAAGTGGGGAATGGAAAATATCCATGAAGAAAAGAATGGGGCTGGGGAGCTGAGCTTGTATCTCCTCATCAGCCCCTCGCTCAGCAGCTTTCCATGAAGCCCGAGACTCAAACCAACCGGACCACGTTGGCACTGTGCAGACTAGTGACACAAACGCCATGGTGGAGATGTGACCAAGCGAGCGCAGGGCGCCGGGCACGGGCACTAGCTCCTGCTAGCACCTGGAGCACCAAACCTGCACCTGGAGCACCTTTGGTTCTGCAGCCCCAAACCTGCAGCAGCTGCCACCCACGGGACGAGCAGACACTCACCGTCCTACCCATCTTTGAATGTGATTTCCGAGTGGTACTTACGTCTACTGAGAAACAGAGCCAAAATAAGGATGACAAGAAGCACCACAGATATGCCAATCCCAATGTATGTTCCTTTTCCTGAATATTGTGCACTGTGAGCTGATACAGACACATTCTGCCAAGCATAAAAGAGATGGGTATTAGTTGCACTAACAGGAAAAGAAAATCTCATGACCCAAAGGCCATTTGTACATTTTGCAGTCCTGCAGTAAAAATATACTTGCTTCAAAGAGCCACATTGCTATCTATAGTTGTGTGAAACATGGTTAGATGTGTTTTTTTCTTAGTATTCTCAAAGAAGTTAAAGTTACAACAGAAATATGCATTTAGAATTTTTTTTGATTAATACTTTATTATTATTATCAGAAAAACACTTTTTTTTTTCTTTTTTTTTACCATCAGCTTGTTCATATTTATTCAAGGGTTTTTCCTGACTAATTTCTTCTCTTCCTTACTCTGGTCTTTATGCAAGACTTCCTTCTGAAGGCTGAACTTAAATATCTACCTTCTCATTAGGAACTCAGTCTAAGAAGTTGGAATGCAATATGCTCCCTGGCTTATATTCTGCACATGTGACAATATGAATGCCCCCACCCATGCCACCTTAAGGAATTTGAGGAAATCCTTGAGGAAAGGATCAAGCTTTCCTAAAAAACAAATCTTGGCTGTCTTGTCTTCCTGCTAAGAGCTGGGTGATGTTACTGCCTGGTAACCTGAAATGTGTTGGAAGACTCAATTCAGCAGCAAGACATGAGCTGTCTCTTCTCCTCGCCCTGGGTGCAGGCGGATGCCCATGCTACCAGGCAGTGAGTTTTCACATCCTCCCCCATCCTGCCATACCTGCAAGTCTGTGGTTATATCTGACCAGTCTGAGAAGAAACTGGTGATTAAAGAGGGATCGTAGACCTGAAAGTCAATATAAATGTTTCTTTAAATTTTCTGAATTAATTAGGGGAAGTAATTTGTGCTTGTAAAGCAAATTGGTTCCCCCCACCCTCCAGTAATGAGCACATAAGCACTAAATGTGCAGACTATGAAAAAAATATTCTTCTGCAATGAAACCAAAGCCCTACAAGTGAACTGTAGAGATGACCCAGGAAGCTCCCATATATAATCACTTAATCTAGGTATGTTATATTACAACAGAGATGCTTACAGTCTGAGGATCTTCTGAGAGAGACTCAAGGGGCCATGTCACTGTGACGGTAAGGGATGAGTCAGTGGCAGTCCCAGGAGCTGAGCAAAGACGAGACAAACCAACACATCACTTGCACTTGTCCATTTTGCTATGACAGAGAGGAATTTATACTGCTGACTTTGAGCTGCCTAATTAAAATATCTAAATCAAGAGTTTTGGCTTTTTATATCAGAGAGGTTGGTGCCTTCAGAGGGCAGCTGAAAACTCTGAGAATGGGAGCCTCTACTACCGTTTCACTGCTTTGAATTTCTTCCAGGAAACTCTCAGTTCTCTGCACTATCTAAACACAGGATGCAGAAAGATGGAATTCCTGAGATGGGCACCAGATTTCAGCCGAGTCAAGAAGAGGCAGCTGAATGCCTAAAACAAATATGCTTAATCTGATGCACACATTAAGATTAGTTCAGGCCCTTGACAGATTAAGTGGTATGAAGTTAGAGAAACCAAGTGATACTGTATTATGCAAACAAACCTCAAATTCTCCACAAACTACGTAATGAACAGGCTAAAGAAATGTGATATGTTGGAAAAAAGAAGCTGCAACATAGTTGGGGGTAATTTCCAGATAAGTGTGAGAATAGAAACAGTCTGAGAAAGTTTTCACTTCTTCTTTCAAAAAGGAAATGCAACTGTTTTAACACTTCGGAATGCTTAAGTGGAAACCTCTGAGACTGAGGGAGATTGAAAATGGCATTACCAATTTTTATATCAAAACCCTGAGAAAAAGTTATCATTAGGCTATGAACTATCTTTTGTGTACTAGAAATTTAAGTTGACTTTTTCCCTCAGACTGAAAGATACATCTGAGTGGGTATATGACAGAAGTCTATAAATTCATGAGTGGAATAGATAAATTAAGTGAGGAATAGTTGTTCCCTGTCTCTTGATGTGAAGAGCCTTGCATGAGACTATTAAATGTGCATACACATACTCCATTCAGGGAACCACTGAGACACAAGGGTAGGACATAGAAAGTTAGGAGAAGACTTTGGGGGATGTATCACAAAATTCCTATGATGTTCCTATGATCCTCTTTAATCATCTGCCCATCTGCTGTTGACCACTGCTGGAGATAGGACTCCCAGCTAAAGGCACCTTTGAACTGGTCTCGTAAGAACTAGTTCAATTAGACTGTTCCATGTGGCATTGAACTGAGTGTCAAATAAACTGATTAAATAATAAGCACACCAAGCCCCTAAAAATTTCTGATTCATGGTTCACAGAATGCATTTTCAGATGGCATGGTGAGATCTTATATGACATGAAGAAAACAAGACAAAAAAACCCACAGCCACCTGAAGAAAACAGCACTTGCAGCACAAATAGTATGACTACTCAAGCCTAGCACAAAAAGTTGGCATCTGTGAGCAAAATACTTGCTGGGTGTACATGCCTCTTCCCCTGGATTCTCTATATAATTTCAGGTAGAATTTATAGGCCAAGTTCTGATCTCAGGTCCCATGGTGATGTTTAACAATTTTTAGCCAGCAATTTTCTATCATCAAGCACTCATTTTACATTTTAACTTCCCCATTGCAACATAGCTCATGTATGCTATTGAAATTAATACTTGGATAAAAGTTACCTGAGGTCTGTTCAGAGGTGTGAGTGTGAGGACTTGGAGTAGTGATCCTAGCTGATGTTAAAAAATAAAACAAAACCAGCATATGTTATAATTAATGTTAATACGCATAGTTAACTTTAACATGCATGCATGCAGTGAGAAAGTGAAAGCGTTATAGAAAAAATGTTTCTATAATAAAAATACCTTAGCACTAATTACACAGTCACATCTGTTACCCATTCGATCTACACATTTTTCTTTCTATAAGCAGAGGAAAACTGAATTCAAAGAGGAAATTGAGGCAAAATTTGTCTATATTAACTATCTCTTTGTGTCCCTGGAATCCATCAGGAAAGATGAAGTGCTGTCTTCTATGAAAAGGGTGCAAGTACAGTGCTTCACTGAAGAGTAAAGCACGCTATGCTGCCCTTGAATTCTATACCTAATACCTTAAGAATCCTAAACAGTGCTGTGTGCCATGAAACAAGGAAAAGGGCCTTGTTGAATTACAGTGAGATCCTGAGATCGCAACAACGTCAAACAGTACCACCAACAGCTCCCCAAAGTCCTGAGGATCAATGCTATGGAGGATTACAGACATCATTCCAACACAAACCGTGAAATCCAGCCTCAAATTTACCCACAAGAGACTCCCCACAACAGAGCACGCCTGGACTCACCTTTGTGAACCACAACCCTCTGGTTAATTATCTGATCGTTGAACAACCCTGGGATCTCCACACGGCAGCAGTACATCCCGCTATCCGCTTCCTTGGCGTCCACTATTGTGAGGGACACGTCTCCCTGCAGCAGGTTCCCCCTTAGCTGGTACCTCTTGGAGCCCCGCTGTGTCACCTGCCGTCCATCTGTCCAGATAATGGTTTGTGAACATTTTGAAGAAGGGCAGCGGCCACGGCCCCAGCACATCGTTGTGATGTCCGTGTCCCTTGTAACAGGGTAAGAGCAGGGCACGAGGATATTCTGACCAACCACCCCTGTCACGACTGATCCCGATACTGCAGAACCTGTGGGCAAAAAGACAAATGTTGAGCAGTGTGTGCACGGGAAGAAACTCCCAGAGCTTGCCTTGCATGTCCCAGTACATCCCAATGCTCCTGTATCGTTTGCACAGAAAAGACACTCGCTATGACCAACTTTGCGGCTTTTCTTCAGCTGTGTCCAGTCTGTTGTTTTTTTTGTTAAATGAGATTAATTCAGTCCACACATAGGTGGAGAACCTGTCATTACTTTTCATTAAAAGCACTGTGTTAAAAGCATTCCCGTCCAATTGAAAGTCACTGAATGGCAGATTTCTCCAGAATGATCGCTGCTGAAAACATTTCCTTTTAGCTTCCCTGGGACAGATTGGTCTAGTTCCTATTTGAAGAGAATTTTCAGAGCTTTTACAAGAAACTTCATACTTTCTTTTTATCATTCTTTTTCTTCTTTTATTCTTATGAAGTTTCCAACTTACTAAGTTCCCATTAGACATAACTCAATGGCAACGGATCTTTTCAGGTCCTCAGAAGGCTGTCTCAGACTGATAAATCAAAACATCTAGCAAATGGCAGCATACCTATTACAGTGCGATTGTTTCTTCTGCTGTCTTTAAACTACTCTGGTCAATATTTCCTTGAGGAAGTTTTCAATAAAAGTCTGCCAGACAAAATCATTCATCCTCTGGTGATCCAGACCATCAAAGTCACTGTGGAGCTGCTTTCTTCTGCCAGGCTCTACAATGCAGTTCTTGAGGTACATGCCCTACCTCTAAAGAAAAAAGTTTGCCACATACATACTATAACATAATCTTTATCAAATTCAGTAACATTGGACCAAATGCCTAAAAATTTCAGTCTATGTTAACTTTCAGGGAGATAATTCTCTGCCGCAGCCTCTGAAGGGAATATTTTTCGTGACAAAATTTGTACAAATATTAGAAATAAAATATTTGAAGTATTTTAGGTACAAATATTCTCCTTTAAAAGCCATCCTCTGCCATTAGGCAGCTCCTGAAGCAGGTCAGCCAACTTGTGGTGGTGGATCCCAAGCATGGTCTGGCTTGACTGCAATTGTCATTCATGGAAAAGCTGGCCTTCCCACATCATCTGTGTCATTTTTCCCAACATAAACTATCTGGGTTATAACTAAGTCTCATGCAGTCGCTTTGGCACAGTAACATACTAGAAACTGATCTCTGAAAATAGGTTGTATTTTATTTAATATGAAAAAATAAAAGCTGTACATGAATCTCATCAGAAAAAGTTTTATGAAGAACTAGAGAAAAGGGTATCCATAATATTCCTTGTCTGTCTATTGAATATATCCTATTGCCAAAATTTTAATGTCTATCTGCCTGCACTCTTACTGCTCTGTAATCCATTGTCTTCACTGCTGTTGGCTTTAACAATATTGTCCTAGGAAGATGGCTGTTTCTCAAAAGAATAAAAAGTGAAATTACTTGTCTGTCCCAGTGAAAAGTTCCTGTCAGCTCAAACATGCCAGAAGCCTCTGGTAATATAAGCTTGTCTTTAATTTCTGGAGCCCTCACAAAGACTACTGAAGAGAAATATCTGTGTTTCATAGCTTTTCTAAAATAATTTAGAGATCTCTGCTAATCTCTGAACATCATTGCTTTCCCCTCCACACACTCCCCAAAAAAAAAAAAAAAGAAAGAAAAACTTATCTACTTAAGATTACTTGCCAACAGGACTAAAAAATACCCTCTGAGATTGTGTCTTCAAAATCATCATACGCACAAATACAATTTCATCTCAAAATCAAAAGCAATTGAGCTACTGTAAATAAGTTCTATCTACAATGCACAATGGAAGTTTCTCTAGCAAATTGTGATGTATGATCCTGCCCCACCCCCCATCTTGATATCAAAAAAGTGAACATAAAGAAACATAAATGCATCAATCCATCTGCTTGATTTTTTATGCTCCTTTAGTTACCTGCAAACAAGATCAGCAGAATCCAGCTCAGGGAGGAACAAGAAAACATGGTGGCTGAAGCCGCGGAAAAACTTTCTTGCTCGCCCTGTGGGTGCCCAAATTCATGCAAACTTGTTTCCTTCACCACTTCTGCTTTTACTACCTCGGTATTAGTGCGTCAGCTGCACTTGCTACAGCCCTTTCGTCTCAGGATTGCCCTTCCTGTGCTTAGTGTGGGTCTCTTGCAGCACAGCGAAGGGCTGCTGCTGTTACTGCACGCAGAGGGACTCTTGACCATCATTCTATCAAAAAACGAAAATATTATAAACATCCCTTCAGATGACTTTCTATTTCATTTTGCATTTGCTTTATGGCAGAGGATGAATCTGTTGTCTGAAGCACCACACACTCTTTTCCTCACCTGTTAGCTCTGTTGATCTGTGATTGCTACTACCACCTTGCAGTAAAGTAGATAATAGTTGTGAAAAGAAATGAAGCAAGACATTAATGCAAACTTCTGCAGAACAGAATACTGTAGGTATTCCATTGCCCCATAGCACTCCTCAGCCCCTTTTTTTGCCACAATACATAAAACTAGGAGAAGAAATTCCATAGGATATTTAACACACTGTGGCAAAGGGACAAAACTTGGAAAAAATAATGAATTTCTAGAAAAATATTATTTAAGCTTTTAATTATAATTTTCCGGTCTTAGTGCTTAGGAGTAGCTTGGAGCACTTTAAGCAGTTTGGTAATGTTAGAAGGTTACCTAAACAGAGTTGCAATCTATCATCATTTGACTCCACGTCTATTCCGTACACACCCGAGCTTTTACAGTGTAAAGTAAAACTTATAACGCAGAAATTCCTTCAAAGCTCCTGCTGTCCCAGGCTCTCAGCTAGCTTTGACAAAAGGCTGTTGAAATGTGTGTTTTTTGAGAATTAGTGTTCTGTGGCCACTCTCCCTGCCCCTGAAGTACACGGCTCTTCCTGAGGCTGACACTTCTTCTCTTAGTTTTCAGGCTAGGACCGTGGCTACATCCAATATATCTACACACCTAAGTCCAAGGAATTTCCTTGAAGGAACAAAGGATCTACTTTAGTCTATGCAAAAGGGTGCAAGTTGTAATCAACTATTTTAAAAATCAAAAATGGAAACAGCAGAAACGCTTGCCAAAACAAGCATTATCTTGGATTGACTGCCTTACATAAACTGGCAATTGGACTGCTGTTGCGAGAAAATGAAGAATGGGATAAAATCAGTGAAGAGCCAGGAAAACACAGGCAATAATAGCAGGAGAGAGCAGAGAGAGGCAGAGATTTTTATATACAGTACCTGGAAGCTGAATTACAATTTTTTAAAAAATCCTTTTTCCCCCCCTCTTGTTCTTGGGAAAACAGTGCCCTGTAGACAATTGCTACGGCCATAATTCTGATATAAAGATGATTTATAATCCTGAAAGTGCTTAGCACAAAAGAAACTGAAGCTGCTTCACAAGATCATGTGTGAACCTGGCTCTCCCAGGCCAAAGCCACGCCAGGTACGTGGCCCGGCTAAAGGCCACCTCCTGGTGGCTCCGCTGCGAAGGTCACCTACCTGCTGCTCTGCAGCACGAGTTCCTCCTGCTGGCGACCCTGCCAGAGCACACGGTGCGCAGGGACCCGGCGGATTCTGCCTTTCCATCTTCATTCAAAGCTCAGACATTACTTCAACTGGTTACTCTTACAAGAAATTTTGCTTGCCATCAGATATTGATTCTTTTGCTTACTGAATTCCATTAAGAGTATGCAATTTAATATACGTATCATACAATCGTGCATTAACATTTCCAAGACAGAATCTTCCAAATGTTTTCACTGTGTTCAACAAAAATGAGAATTTGGTCAGATAAGGAAAGACACCAGCAGGTTAATGAGCACCACTGTTTTCCCTAAAATAAATTCATAACAGAAAAAGGGGGAAAAAAAAACAAAAACAAAAAAAAAACACCACTATCATTGCTTTAATCTGCCAATGAAAGGAAAAAAACTCTAGAGGTTTTGGCTGGGGAAAAAAAAAAAACAAACCTAGAAGCAACAGATAATGTTTGTTTCTCCCCCGACTTTATAAGTATTTGCTTTAAAGATAGGCCAAAAAAGTTATTTAAAAAAAAAATTAAAGAAGAATCTTTTTGGAAAGTGAAAACTGTCTTAGGTATTTTTAAGGGACGTTACCTTCACTTATCTCAATTTGTTTCACAGAAGTTTATTGCAATCATTAGTTGCTGCTAGGACACAGCTTGCAGAGTACTTTGAAAACTACGGTGTCTAGACCTATGACTGTATTAAAAACATAAAAATATTAAAACATTGAAAAACATTAAAAACAAGATGAGCAGAGAATTAGTAAGCATCCATGACAGTTCTTTCCAAATGGCCAAGCTGAAATGTCTGTGAGAAACTGGAGTTCCATGTTCCATTCTTACGCAGGAAGGACTGAATCTCTTTCATTAGAAAGCATTTATCAAATAGCCATGCAATTAATTCCAGTCACTCACAACAGTTTTTAGTTACAAATAAACTACACAGTTTACACCTAGCCAAGGGTGAAGAAGAAAACAAGTCATGGCTGAAGATGGGACAAGAAGATAAGTGGTAACTTGCTACAAACTTATTGCCATGTTTCTGACAACACCTCTTTCCTCTTCTTTATTACTAGCAAGTCACATGCACTTAATATAGCAGGTGATTCTCTAGCTACTGACCCCAACTAACAGTTCACATGAGTCACACACACACACAGTTGTTCCAGATCACATCATTGTACCCACAGCGAGCTCAATTTCCATCACCCAACAGCTAAGGCTTTTGCCTATTTAAGCACACACTTCTGAAGGTACATCCAAATTGCCAGACAAGACAGACTGCAAAATCATCGTGAAAAACAGTTTGTGCAAGTTCCCTCACCCGTGAGGTTTATGAGGTTTTTTTAATATAGGGTTTTATATACAGAGTTTGGAAAATAGGCAATACATGGCAAAAAGACAAAATTAAGATCTCCCTGAAAGGAGAGACAGGTGGGAGAGACGACCTCTCCATTCCAAAACCACCCCCACACAGAAAAACAAACAAAAGCATACAACAAAGGAAGAAATACATAGGTGTTTTTGTAATCTCACAAACAGGTATGATTTATATGTAAGAAAACTGAAGTCCAATTAATTTTAGCCCAATTCATTCCCAAAATTCCCGATGGTCTCACCCTCCCCCAGCCCCCCCAAAAAACACACAAAGAAAACTACAAAAAACACACACACATACAGACTGTAGTATATTACATCCCTAATAAAGTATTTTTAGGCTCTTTTTGTACAATTATATTTTTATAATTTCTCTGTTAAAGAAATGGATTTTGCAGATGTGGTCCTAACATTACTTTTAATAGTGAAATATGTATTTCAGAAAAGACCCACTGAAAGTGTATGCAACTAAAGCTTATAAGAAAAAAATAATAAAAAAACTTGAATTTCTCTGTCAGATCCCTTACTTGCCTCCACACTACCTAGCAAGTAGCAAACAATTTACCCCCCAAAAAGCAGCAAGTAACAAATTACATGAAAGTACACTAAAAAGAAAGACAATTTAATTTGTTGCTACCACTTCACATAATGCATTTAACAAGTAGACATTTTTGTTCTTGTGAATAAACACACAGATTACATAAAATATTGATCATTTCCATCTGTCCATTCATTCACAATCCTTCCCATCATGGGTAAGACGAATGCTGTTTGGCTGTACAATTAAAATTTGCTGGTACCAAAGATACCGTTAGAATTCATTCTGCCCCTTGCTACAGTAAGGTAGTTAAAAAAGTTTTTTTTTCATGTCATTTCATCAATAATGCTACACATTGCTGCATCTTTGTCTAAAACCTGATCTCTCTTGCAAGCAGAGCGCTCCCTCTGCTTTTCACTCTGTCCAAGGCAGCAGTTGCCATCATCGACATCCATGGGCTCTGCCTTCACTCTGAGCCCTCCCTCGGCGTGAGGCAGATCGTCAGGCAAGGAGGCCAGGCAGTTCTGAATCATCTCCACAACTCGCTCCAAGTGCTTCTGAAATCGCTCCGCTGTTTCCAGACGCTGACGTTTCTGCACCTCCATCATGACCCGCAGGGTCTCCCTCGCTTGGTGAGGGCGATACTCATTTATAAGGTGATGGACGTGCACAAAAAGCAGTTTTAAGTCTTCCAGCTTCTCTTCTCGCTTTATGCTCCCCGGACTCCTTATCAAGATATCCAAGAGGTCCAAGAAGTTGACCAGAATAGACATATTAAGTTTCCTTAGCTCCTTCTTGTGATCAAACTGCATGGGATGTAACCGCTCAATACCTTGGCTTTCCAAGGGCCGAATAATCAGGTCATCACACTGGAACTGGTTCCCAAACATCATGTAACTGTCCTTCACAGGGGGAGGCGGCTTCGGGGCCAGACCCTTGCGGATATTTTCATCCGTGTACTCCTTTATATACTGCATGGGCGGCGGCGGTAGAGCGCTCACTTGCTGAGGTTCACCCATTTTGCGGGATGAAATCACCTAGGGAACGGCCCAAGAAACACACGGCCACGACTCGCGCTGCAACACAAGAGCCGCAAAAGAGAGGAGCCCCGGAGCAGGAGCCGGGA
>NW_010585439.1:36317-65399 GCF_000705375.1 Tinamus guttatus | reverse complement strand
GTCATTCAATCTTTGTCTATATTCAGTCAGAACACTACTTCACTTCTTTCACTAGCTAGGGATATTTTCTGTCTAGAATATAAGCAGCTTGGAACAGAAAATGTGCTATCACACAGAGGGATCCTAGATGGCTTGTAGCTTTTTCTGCATGGTGGAGGTTTCCAAACACTATTTCAATACGCACAAACAATCCTTTTCAAGAAGGGAAAATAGTCTGGGATGGGGGTACAGAATCTACCAGTGCACAGAAAGATGGAGCTGAGAACACAGTTTGCACATGCAGAGCAAGGGGGTGGCTTCACACACACTGCGGGGACCCTTGTGTATTAGCTACAACTGGGCTAATAAGCAGCTTGCAGCTTGTGAAAGGGGAGGTCTCACTCCCCTACCTCTCTCTCCCGCTATTCTCCTCCTTTCTTCTCCTCTCTTCCTGCGTCCTCCTCCAGCTCCCCTGTGCTGGCTATGCAAGCCTTTCGTCTCACCACTTTGTGCTGGCTCTGGCATTTATTCAAACTCCACAGACTCCACAGTCAAAACACGACACTTCTTTTCTGGATTAAGTTTTCCACTCTTCTCACAGAGCAATCAAGTGAATGTCAGTATTACTTTTTAAGCAAGTGATGAGAGCACAGGGGCAGAATTAAGGCCAAAGGTAGGGGAGATGGTGACAGGAATGACTCTCCTTGCTGTGGCAGCAACCCATTAGTTTGTCTCAAACCATCTTGTGGCATCATGCCCTGAAGGACAGAAAAGGGATAAAAAGCAGTGCCTGCAGCATGAGAAAGCCCATCAGGAGATACTGAGGTACTTTTGGTTTTATTGGACTTTCCAGACTGATTACACATTCTTGTAACAAAAACTGAACTTGATGCTCTACTGCCTGGTACTGTGAAATGTGCAGCAAAGCTGTAAAATACTTTGACTTCAAAAAATAGGAGACAGTGGGCAACCAAAAACTTGTTTTTTTCACATGATCTCTGTGATCTTCCTGAGTCATTTTCCCAGTCTGTATGTAATGGCCAAGACATAGGAGATAAAACGTCAACTAATGAATGAAGAAAAAATGTTTCAGTCTCATTTTTAGTAGCAAATGGCTGTTTTGCAGAAGGTACATGGATGACCCTATCCAAAGTATGGGGAGCTGCTAACATTTATTTTTGCAACAGAGCCACATGAGAAATGAAAAAGGATAGTGGGTGTCTCACATAGCGCTCTACAATTTGCCTTCTGCTATGTTTCAGGTTTTTTTGAAATAAGCATCCTGTATGCTGTCCAGTATAAGCTCATAACTGATACTGCAGCTATTCCTACAACACAGAATTACTGTAGCATCTCCAAACTGTAGGGATGAACCTGGGAAGTCCTCCAGCAGGAACTGAATCACTCAGTGATGTAAGTACATAAGTTGCCTCAAAGCCACAAGACCTCTTTTTGTTTTTTTCATTAGTTAAGTTTACTTAGTTATTCTTTATACTAATTTTAGGCATATTGACGTGTCTCATTAGCAGGCATTTCTTTGTTAATTCAGCAACAATGTGCACAGTATGTGCCATTGGAGTGTGCTAAGTTATCTTAGCTGCGTTCTGAAGTCAAACGCTGTGCAAGCACAGACCATACACACCCTGTCTTTGCGCCCAGGCTTAGAATTCTGTGGGGTTTTTGTGTGTGTTTAAACATATTTCTTACCTTTGGATTTCTACTGCAGCCTGAACAGTAAATAAAAGTAAAGTTTTTTTTTTTCTTCTTCTAAAATAGTCAAGAAAATAACCCTGAAATGAAACCCCATTCAAGTCTCTTGTTCAGTTTAGGTAGGTGTTGCGTCTTGCAGCCTCGTTAAGCAGTGGGCTCAGGAATTTCCTTTTTTGGTGATTGTCATAGGTTTTGTTGCAGGATATATCAGGGAGGAGGGTAAGATAAAAGTGGGGTGTCTGTTAGGACTGACGGGGACTAAAGAAATCTTTATGCCATCTGCTGCAGTTAATTCCCATCTCCCAGTCTCCTGCTGTGGCTTTAGGAATTGATGAATTTGTAATTCAGTGCTGTGCTGCCTTTTTTGTCTGACTCCTCAGACTAAAATATCAACTGCACTCCATTAGTGTGCTGAATAATAGAGGAGAGAGTTTAGTGTTTCTCTCACGTAAGGATGGGGGCACACCATTCTCCAGGTCATGTGAGAGTTGAACTGCTTTTGGCTGTATGGCATCTGAACAGATTCAAATCTCAGCACAGAATCTGGACTGTATTCAGCCTTGAAGCAGCTATTTCACTACCCATTAATAAATTGACATAGATCACACTGAGGTACAATCATATCCATGATCTGTCCTGTACTCGTATTAATGATTTTGGACATAACCCCCCTCCATGGTTATTAAACCAGACCTTAATGTTGGATTTTAACATGGTCAGAAGTCTGTGGTAACTAGGTTAGAGTAAAAGTACTCTAACTTGTAAATGAAAATGGTTCCAAAAATATGTCTGCGTGGAATGAAGAAGTATTCCTTATGCAGCCATCAGCAACCAGGGTAACTGCAAACAAGTCATACTGCCAGAACAAACTGGGGGATTTGCAGCACTGCAGGTTGGTCTTTGTCTTCAAAAGGGAATAGCAAAGGGCAGCAACCAGGATGGCCAGTATTAATAAAAAGAACTGGAAACAATTCCCAGTGTCACCCCTGTCCGTCCTTCCCCCCACAAAAAAGTTTTTTTTTTTTTAAATTTTTGCTATGTTGCCTGAGAGAACAGCTGAGTAAGGGATTATTTGTACCTACATCACTGAAAAACCTGTTCTATTCCTGTGCAAGTGCACCAGAATAAATAAAACATGTTCTCTGTGTTACTGCGAAGGTTGATGAGCCCTGGAATGATTTGCTTCAGGCCTTCAAATCATGGGTGATTCACTATATCTTCCTAGCAGATGCTCAGAACAAGGCACCTACTTCCCCGAGGCTTCAAAACTGTTCACAGGACAATCTTGGTTCTGGTTTTATGTCTTGGTCACCAGGAGCTGTGTGACTGCATGCAAAGATATAGGACCTAAAAGGAAGATAGATGCCCCACAAAGACTGGGCTGATGGTTTGCTTTTCCCACCACTTTCTGTCTTGTTCTTTGGATACCCTGGAGACCTATTTATTGCAACGATAAAAAACTGCAGGAGAAGCAAGACATCTGAGTAACCTAAGTGGAGTTTCTCAGACTCTTTAAAAAAAACTAATTAGCAAAATGGATTGAAGAGTGCAAGCTTGGAAGTTGAATGATAATTATGATCTGCTGAAAAGAAGAGCTGGCACCCTGGGAGAAAATATGGCCCAAATACTATGCATGGTAGAAGTCTACAGGTAGTTTTATGAGAGTGAAGAAGTACTTGCTGCCTTCCTGTCTTCCGGTCTTTTTTTTTTAACAAAAACAAAACCTGTCTATATTTAACTTTATAAATTTCTCTGCCGCCTTCAGGACATAAGCCTTGGTATCAGAGCAGGATGTGCGGGTGGGGAGATTTCCACAGTCTGCTGTAATAAAAATGTGAACCGCATAATCTAGTAAATCCCCTAAGAAAAATCCAATCCCTAAAACAACACTTTTAAGAGCAGAAATGGAGCAGTTTGCAGGAGGTAGCAAGGGATGAGCAAGGGTGATTAAGGAAAAAAAAAAAGGAGCCAATTAAGGCCACAGATGATAAGAATAACTTGATCTGTGACCTCGGCTTGGTAAGCAGACAGGAGCATTTAAGTGCATGCAGTAGCTCAAAGGTAAACCTGAAAAATTACACTCTTCTGTTTCAAACATTTTAATTTACCCTTGTCTTGGATGGAAATGGGTCAAAGGATACATGTTTAACAGGCTTTATAAACGTGCTTAAGCAGAGAAGATGTAGGACCACTAAAAATCTGTCAGGCTTGTCTGGACATTGTAATGGCTGGATTTACAGAGGGATTAAGACACTGAGAACCATTCTATTTAATTCCTTTCTTTGAAGTTTAGAGAATTTTTGTACCACAAAATACAATACGGTGCAAATATCCCTGAACAAAATGAGTGTGTTCAGACATTCAGTGCACGACTGCGCCGACATACAAGCTCACACCTCCGAAATGGGATAACTCTGTTAGCGAGGTGCCCCAGCTAGCCCAACATGTCCTGTCTGAAGGCTTTCAGGAAGGCTGTATAGTTTATATATCGAGATGTATATATATGTATATACTTGTCTATACTGCTCCTAGATCTGGAGCCAACTTAGTTACAGCTAAACCGGCTATTTTTAACTATCCTGCTCTACTATAGAAGGCTCCTGAAGCCACTGTTTAAAAGGATTACCTTCTTAGTCACCTTGGTGGATTATGACATGATTTATGCCTGCAATTCCTGTCTTGAATGCAACGAAGAATCATATTACAAGATTAAGAATGCACCATGATCTTTGAAATAAAATTCAATTCAAATACACATAAGTAGGTTATTCTCTTATAAATGTATAATTTTATGAACACACAATTCCTGGAGTATTTTTTTCTTTATATGCATGTCAACATAGCCTTATAATTATTAGACTTACGAAGTATTCTCCCTCTGTCACTGGCTTGCTGTATTCAAATATTTGAATGTTTTGTACACGTATTTATTGGGATTAAAAAGGAAAATTAACATGAATAGATAGTTTTGTGTTAAGAGCTAATACAAAAATACGCTAGTCCCTACCTTCCTCCTCAATTCAACATATCTGGAGTTATCAGTTATATCTTAGCTGGAACATCATCAGCATAAATGCACCATAGAAAACTCATCATAAGTAATCTCACCTTCTAAATCTTACTGATTTTGACATGATTATCAACTTCTTTATCTCTTAAGGTCAAAATTTATGATTATTTTATTTCAACTTTCTGCCTTTCTATCTATATGTGTGTTGTATCAAATCTGTGACATTTCTTTGGCAGCAGCTCAGCCTGTCCAGTGTTTCCACATCCAGAGCTGAATCACTTGTTTGGTCCTTGATTCCATCCTATCTTGATTCTCGCCATGTTTTCATCTCAGACCTCCTGCATTGCATCACATCATACAATGTTTGCACCATAAGAAGTGTATTTGCCAGGCCCCATGATTGAACATTTGATCAGATCGCTCCCCTTTCATATTTTTCCACTAACTCCTTATCTCTTATCATATAAAGAATCAAGCTGCCTTCACTACTTTCAAAGAATTACTTAGCTTGCCCCTTCTACACACCACCCTTGTTGAATCTCTTCTCTCCCCCCACATCCTCTTGTCTCCAACAACATCACTCCCCTCTAAGACCTGCATGTTGGTTTTGCCCTTGCTTTTATTTTTTTTTTCTGCAGCAGTACAATGTCACACTCTTGATTTCTTCTTTATACTCAGTTTTCTGAGATGATAACATGAAAATCTCTGCTAAGACTCTGTTAACCTTCTAGGCATAAGCTACTAAAACTTTCCAGAAAGTCCTTGGCACATAAGAGTCAATGCAAAAAAAGAAGAGAAGGTTTTAAATGAAGTCCTACATAAGCGTTAATAGCTAAAAACACAATAGCAATAAAGTTATGAGGTAGGTTACAAGTGAAATCCATTGTCTTTTTTGAGGGGATTTTGTACTGTTAGCACAATGAAGTCCCATGGAATATATGTGGGTGCTCTACAGCCTGTGTTACAGTTTCATAGTTACAAGAAGGGAATATCTGAACATAAGTTAAACCAGTACATTTTCAAGCATGAGAAAAATTATGTGCACAAAAAAGTAGACCTATGCAAGGTCTGGAAGAATCTGAATAGTTGTTATTTACAAAGAGCACAATATCAGAACAATTCAGAAGATGCTGAATCTGCCATACATGAGCACTAAGGCATGCATGTTTTGTAAAGAATTTGGTAATTTGGCCCGAGAAATGATCCTAGTCTTCAAATAGATATGAAATCCCCCTTGACAGCGGTGATGAATTTTCTGGGCATCACAGACTTGCATCATTTTTCTGCTTCAACCACAAGGGTTCCTTGGAACTCAATCACTCTACCAAGAAATGAAACATAGCTGCTCTGGTCTTGCACATACCATTTCAATATATGCTGCATTTCTTCTGCAAGACCACCACAAACAGATAAACGCAGGGATCAGCTGCACAACATTTCTGTGTATCCCTGTTCTACAGTGTTGGATTGCTTTAGCAAATTCTCTTTTAAATCTGCACTGAAAACACTAACTATAGATTGTATTTGTAGGAAAACATAAGGCCTCAATGGTATTGAACAGGGCTCATAAGGAACTTAGGAGAATCTCTGAAACACTCTGCAAAAGTAAATGCTCAGTAAAACATAAAACAACAAGGAAGGGATATCTTATCTCGTTCTTTGAGAGGAACAACCCATATACTCCAGAGAGAAATACTGTTTTCTGGTCTGTGCCTCAAAACCATCCTATAAAATCTAAGTCTTAATTTAAAGATTTTGCAGACCTTGTATTTATTTAGATGTCTTTTTCCCCTCAAGGGCTGTATATAAAATAATGAACCATCTTCTTTGGAACTTAAAAACAGCTTTAAAATATATTAGAAAGAGGGAGCTGTCTCCTTAAATTCTAATGTTGTGTTAAAATCTGTAGCCAAATAGACTTTGTAAAAAGTTAGCACTGGTAGATGATTTAAAGCCAAATAATTTTCAGAAACCCCTAGTTAATGATAATTCTTATCTTACATCTCACATACTCCAGCAGACTCCATGTCTCTAGTCCCCAACAGCACCAAAAATGTATCACTGATAGAATAATATACAAAACATTAAAAATGCAGTAACAGAGGAAAATGAGTTGCATTGGTTTTAAAACAAAACCTTGGATCTTGTCTGCATCCACGCAGTTATTTCATGTCTGTGTTTCCTGGAACATTCAACCCTGGACTAATTAGAGAGTCTCTGAAGAAGTCAGCACTCAGTAAACAGCAACCAATGATAACAAATTAGTTATCAGTTATTATAACCATTTGTTATCAGTTTAAACAAACAACTGCAAATATTTATTCTTCCTTATAAAATGGAAATACTGCAATTATTTTTTTATAGGTAGTAGGTTTTATTGCCTTGAACTGCTTCTTGCTTTTGTTTACATATTAGGAACTTGCATGTTATGTAAGAGGCTTCCTCAAAATATCTTTTTTTTCTTTAAAAAGAAATATGGATGTGACCTGCTTCTAAGAGGAAAGAAAAGATGCTTGTCCTGTAAATTCAATTTCCACGTATGCATTTATAAACGTATTTACTAGATGGACAAGCAGGAGACAGACGCTTAATCATGCCACACCTCTTCATTAATCCTTGATCATTGACTCGCATCTGTTGAATCTCCCTGAAGTGTTATTTTTTCCACAACATTTACTTTGGAGTATATTTCAGCATGTGCTATTCGGTTTATGACTTCAGAGAGGATGTGGTTATGGTTTGACAGAAAGGAAGCTGTGCTGTAGATGTGAAGATAAAGCCCAAAGTACCTACGCTGCCTTATGAACACCTTTTTTGTTAAAAAAAAATTAACTGCCTTCTTGGTTCTCTGTCTTGGACGGGTGCTCAGTGCCTAGGGCAGGCATCCCGTGTCCTGGGAGAGAACCGTTCTTGGCTCAGCAATGAATAACTGTGTGCTCCTGGAGGAGCAGCTCATCAAAAAATCCCAGCAGAAGAGAAGGACGTCTCCCTCCAACTTCAAAGTGCGCTTCTTTGTCTTAACCCAGTCCAAGTTGGCTTACTATGAACATCGCCATGGGGTATGTCAGCCATTTTCTCTCTTATAATGCAGTAGTTGGAGAAAGGACTAATTCTCTGCTAGGTGTTACTAACTTAGTATTTCTGGTCCTTATTACAACACTGTTCACTGAAAATTGCAAAGTGGTCAAACAGCTCGTTCAAAACTACTGGGCAACGGGCGTCTGGTGTAGAGGAATAAGACGTAGCCACTTTATGGAAAGGATCTAGCTTTGTTTTAGGAATTTACAACAGGCTGCCACGACTGATGGATGTAACAGTCAAGTGGCTCTGCGCCTGGCAGTCCACATCGGTACAGGAATGACCGGCAGTGGAGTATTGCCTCATTACGCACCCTGTTACATCTGGCAGAAAATCAGCTACCGAACTTTCCTTTCTCATCCTTTTCTTTAGGGCAAGCTATTGGTGGTGGGTAGGTCTTACATTTATAAATAAATTCAGCTGCCATGCTTAACAGGTCTAGTCTTCAGATCTAGCTTAAAAAGAAATGTGGTGATGAGATACATGCTCAGACTAGTCGTTGTTTCTCCCAGCTTTCGTTTCTCTGATTTGCTAAATATGAAGAAAATCAGGAATCAATCTACACACCTTGTTGTGCTAAGTATTCTAGTGAAGGAACAATTATTCCCATCTTCCTATATTTAGCGAGAAGTTTTCTAGGCCTCATTAGACGGTTGTAAATCATACTATTTGTTTTCCAGTAATCAATGAACATGCTGTTAATCCATTATGTTTAAGCAATATTACCTTGAACAAACCAGTTTTGGGGACCACATTGCCTTGCTGTCTAGGTTTGGCAACTTGAGATGATCAGATGTAGCTCACGCATGTAGAAAAATAATTTAAAACTGAAACTAACAAGGAAAGCAAACAATAACGTGCCCTTGTATCGTATTGTTGCCCAGTTGAGGTTGGATGGGCTTTAAGTGTTAATGCTCATTATTACTTGCAAGTTACTTGTCTCAAATATGTTCAACAAATGTTGTTTTTACTTTTTTTAATAGATGGCGCTTTCCTATACCTCCATATTTAAATAGGAAACATTTATCGCTGCCTGTATTCTTGCTATTTGATTTCAGACTCCCTGTGGCTGTTATCCAGACAGGGTTGTTCTTTTGTTTGTTTGTTTTTTGATTTTTTAAGATTTTGTATTCTAACTATTTCACTTGATTATTCTGGGTAAAATATTCAAAAACATCTAAATAATTCAGCTGTAAGTATTTAGAAGAATCTTAACTAATGCTTTTTGGTAAGCGTCTGTGTGAGTAAGTGTCTGCCTGCATCTTTAGACACTTAAGTCGTTTGGAAAATCTGACTCAGTGGCCTTCAGTGGGGCATAGATTTCGCAAGTTACTTGAGCATCTTTGGAAATTTTATCCCCTAGTCTTTGTAAATGTCAATTAGACCATGGCGAGTCACCTTCAAAGTGCCCGACATAAATGTTTTAAAAGCTTTCAAAGGCAAATTGTTACACTACACATTCAAAATCTCAGTTCATGGTGAATGACAGCTGGCAAATACCTTTATACATAGATGTATATACATTTATATAGATTAGGAACTTCTGAAACTTCGATCTCCAAAATCAGATTATAAAGGGCCAAATCTTTAGGTGATTTAAAATGCTGTAAGTCCAGAGGCATCAGAACAGGGTTATGCAAAGTTGGATCAGATGATGAGTTGGTATACTACTCTATCTCATATTTTATCTATTATAAACTTACACACATTACATAATATATAGACATATGTATAGCTATATACATATGTATGTATCTTGAGGCACACAGAAACATTGGAGTGACTGGATTGGAGTGGGTATATCTATAATTAGCAGGTTGATTTTCCATGAAACATTGATTTTGTGCTGATACAAACTATCAAAGTCAGGTCATTGCAATAACAGAAGAATTTAGTACCAAATGGGGAAAAGACCATCTTAAATGTTTGCAGAACCAGTCTTCAGCCTCTTCAGTAAACTTCCCACAAAATATATCATCCTGCTCAGGCCTCCACATAGTCAAATCATCAGTGTTCTGGAGAGCAAAACTTAAGGCATGCCATGCTATTGCCCTCATGCCTCATGCTAAGGACTGACCAGTGACCATGTACACAGCCTTGGGGACAGGATGGGAAAATTATAGCCTTTGCCTGATGCATGGGCTATGTCCATCCAAGGGAAAGCAGCTGGACCAAGGAGCATTTTATTTGCAGGCATGGGAATTAATGGCGTGTACCAGGACTCCTCGCGCACAGGCCCTGGCACAGTTTTGGCTCCACTGAGACAATTTTGGGGGATGGCAGAGGCTGTGAGCCGCTGCCACGAGGCAGCCTGCACGTGGTCACCCTGCTCTGGAGGCCAGGGGGGCCAAGCGCCACCGGCATCAGCTGCTCTGTGCTCACTGGACTCGAGGACAGGGACAAGCATGGTCGCTGCACCAAATAGAGGGAACCAGCAAGTGCTGGGCTTTTACAGTATGTTTGCTCCAGGGAAAATCTCTGGGGATGTTTGCTATAAGATTTTAGAGAGCTTGAGAACTCCTTAACCTGGTCCAAGCTGTATCAGTCACATTCAGATAAAAGAATTAGCTAAGTGCTGAACAGTTTGCAAAGTCCTAGAGAATTTAATAGGGTGGCTTAAAGTAAAGCGAACGTCATCTGTTAAGCACAGGCTCACATGTTTTGCCCTTATTGAGACCTTGGTGATTAACAGGGTTTGGCATCTAGTCCCTTTCTCTGTATTTTATTATGATGGGTATGAAAGTATCTTTACAAGTTTGACTGTGAAGTGCATAGCAAGAAAATAAACAGGCCCAAGTAAAATACAGGATAATTCTGTAAATCATATCAAAAGCTAATCATAAAGGCAAATTTTTGGGATAATTGTAATGTCATTTTTTTTTCTGTTGTAACAGCACACAGCTAGAAAGAAAGCTCTATTCACGTCATGGGCCAACACACAATTTAATGCTAATGAAAGGTATTTACATATCTCATGAGGAGAATGAGTCCCCCAAAACTGACAACAATAAGAAGCTATGTCTTCTTGAATTCATTACACAGTGCACAATGCATGGCTGTCTTAGCATAAAGCACATGTGTTCAGCCCCCGTCTTTACTAAAATACATCAGAAGTGCCTTTATAATAACATGCAAATTGCTGCCATGAGCAGAAATTCTTTGTTTCTAGGGTCTAATTTTATACCTACTGTGAATATGAGTAAATAAGTACATGGAAGTAATTATTTTAACTCTTTCAATGAGTTTGATCCTCATCATAATAACCTAGAATGCAGACACTTACTTGAGACTCCCAGTATATTTGCATTACTGCAAAAGAAGCAGACAAGTGAATCCCTTTGGCAGGGATCTCTGGGACACACTTTCAAATGTGTTTACTTGGCCTTAATAAAAATGCCTAAACTGGTGAGTTACCTAGATCCTGTTGGCCTAATGGCTTATGTATGCTAAATCCACCAAAACTAGCAGACAGGAGAGTGAAAAGAGTTAATTTGCAGGCCAGACCCTAAGGTCATGTATGGTCTTTGGCATGTCACGCAAGCCACGTCTACCTGGATGTGGACAGACAGAATTGAGCCTCTCTGCTTAGAACTCAAGCCAGGTGTCAACTGAAAGCGCAGGACGTCTGAGGCCGATGCCACACGGCAGTGTCCGGCCTGCTGTCCTCTAGGATGTTGCCACACCAGTGCTGCTATTGCAGTCTCTGGGTTGGAGCTGCTCGTTCTGGGGCTGCTGCAAACTGAGGCAACTGTTTGGATCCGTCTCTACCATTCACGGAGAGGTATTCCAGGTCCCTGTGCCACAGGTTCTCCTTTAGAAATAGACATCTTTGTAACACCTTGTCTGATAGGGGCATTCTAAGAAGATGTATTAAGGACTGCAAAACTACACCTAATACCAGGGAGGTTCAGGAATCTACGTATGTTTAAGCTTCATGAAGTCATGGGATATTACTTGTCTATTTTTCAAAGAAAGCAATGAAAGGAGTGCAGGAAAAAAAAAAAAAAAAAGGACTGAATTTCTTCTTCATTTACATCAGTACTATTCTTCCTACGCTGGTCAGATACTCAAGAGGTCAACTAGCATACGTCAGCCCTGCCCTGGGCTCCTTCACTCAGGTCTTTGACATTCACATATAAAGAAGGTACTTCAGTGTGTCTCAAAATTTGGTTTCAGTCTCTTTTTCCAGGAGACAAAAGGACTCAACTTGGCTAAAATGCCTTTTATTAGCATCAAAAAAAGAGTTTCATCTACTTCTGTTGCATTGTCTATTTTACTTGTGATAGTCCATCTACTTAATGGTAACTGTTGTTTTTGCCTTGGAAGGACTTTATTTTTCCCAAGACTCTAATGAGGACTTTGCTTCTGAAAATCTCATTTTGGTGTTCTTCTTCATTACAGTGGCTGTCCATATTGTTTCTCGAACATTTAATCTAATATGTGTTTTTTGTATTCCGGATACCATAACAGGTATCAGTCATGAAACCGTCAGCCTCATATAAAGTGAATTTAATACTGTTTTAAAAGACTTACTTACAAATAAATATATGCCTGAGCATTATGCTTCGTAACATCCCATTTATTCATTTACAAGTCCTATTTGCTTGTCAGAATCTGAAATACTTGGGACTTGAAGCAGACTATCACAGCCTCAGGTCAGCACTCAGAGCAGTGCCAGCACTAGAACAAGTCAGCCATGGCTTTAAGTAGCCGCATCTTGAAAACCAACGACAGAGATTCCACATCTTTGGGCAACCTGTTCCAGTCCATCTCACGAAATGCTTTTTTGGATAGTTAGAATGCCAGTCCATTGCAGTTCTCTTTCACCGCTTTCTTCCATGGCAGAATTCAGGATGGCAGCACTGTCTACACAAGATCGCTTTAAGCGAAATGCAGTTAGTTCTGTGCCTGCTTTCTATAGCCTCTCTGACTCTGCTAGTGTGTGATAGAGCCTGGTAACAGAAGCAGCTCCTGTTTGCTGCAATCCCACATTGTATTTTTCAAAGTTCTGGTTATGATCCTTTTCCTGTTGATGTCTTTGCACATACGCACTTTTGATCCTGCTAAGTCTGTGCCTAGGAATATATTGGTCTTCAGTCTTTCCAGATTTTTTTCTAAATCACATTTCTTCCCAGCAAATCACAGATACTTCCATCTTCTTCAAATTATGAAGCTTAAACTTTTCTTCTGTTGGGGAACACTAAAAACATTGCATAAATGTGGCAACCAAGAAGGAAAGAATTCTTCTTGATATGAGTATGCTACATAAATATAAGATTTCCTAACAGTTACCTTTGTTAGACCTCTTTATTGACCTCTTTTTGCTTCCAGTGCCTGCCTTTGCTTTATATTATAATCAATATTATAACTGATATTTTGTAATGCCTGCCCATTGCTTTACATTCTTTTACCCTTTCTGTCTGTCTTTTTTTTTGTTTTGTCTCTGAAGCTTACAATTTTTAATGAGCAAATGGCACCACTTAATAAAATTAATTCAGGTTCCCTTCACGGAACCTCATTCATTACTGTCCACTCCATCTCTCTATCAGGAATAGTTTTTGAAAAAACAAATGCAATATTTACTAGTTATTCTGTATACTTTTCTATAATATAAAATACTCTTTCACATCAGAAAGCCCACTTGGAAACAAAGAATCATTTTTTTTTCTTTTTATGGTGACATTGATTTTCTTGTCAAACAACTCTGTTGGTAGGAATGCATCCTGCAGTGATCAGTTTTACTCTCAGATAGGACTTGAGACAATATGAACAATGTGCCCGGCTTTATCAGAACTTGAAATAGGAGTTCAGCGGAAATTTGGGCTAGTGCCAACATGTGGGGCCCTGCGATGGGCCAGGAGGAAAATGTTCTTATGTCCAAGTGTGCTTTTCCAGAGGATCTCTCTACTTAAATGTTACATATGCACAATCCATGGAAAGGTATGCTTTGTAATGTAGAAACCTTGCACGATGGTACGGTTGCAATTTTTCCCTGCATTTCTTATGGTTTAGACTCATACAATTTTGAAAACTAAGCATCAGAGCAAGCCTGGTGGAGCGAATAGTGAACCAGCCAACTCTTAGCTCGATGTATAAAGTCTGAGGCCCAGATATACAGTGTGCTACCATTGACTTTTCCAGGCTTTTTAAATAATTATTAAATGTCTGTGATTTTATATGGTTTTGATGAAAATGCAATACTCGTCTTCGTCAGATAAGGATCTGTCTCATAGGGCTTTATAAGGGATGGAGGAGTAATTTCTCTTCCAGAGATATTACCCTATGAAACTGAGAATTTAACTGAGTAAATTCATTAAAAAAAATTAGATTGTTTTCATGGAATAAGCTTTGTCTAAAAACAGTACCAGCTTCAGTAAACAAGATTTGATACTGAAATTAGTTGTTGGAAGTGAAATTGCATGGGATCTACCTGATAGCACACCAACAATGTGTCCTTTTTTCTTCCTTCAGGTTGGAGGACAGAATAGTCACAATACACATGTGAACCATGGGATTTATATATCAAATATAACAGGGTAGCTAGAGGAATTACAACATAGCACAAGAGACAGAGTTCTGTGGAAAATCCCAGCAGTATCAATTATCACCTCGTTACACTTTCTCTCTGGAAGGTTTGATATTGGCAAGAGATGCAAAATCCTATAAAGCTTTTTTAAAAAATTCAAATCACTTAATTTAAATTTCTAATTCCATTTTAAAACTTGATTGGTTCATTTCCTATAAAACCTAAAGCTATATTGGCCCCTAATAGAAGAGACAACACCCAAAACACTGAACAACATTAATGTTTGGGCAAGATTCCTATCAGTCTAGCTATCAATAGTTCTTAATATCCTAACTGTTGTGATAAAAACAGCACATGCTGCAGTGTCAAGGGACAGAAAGTAAGTGCATCAACACAATGATCAAGGAGGATCAAGTCTTTCAGTTATAGGAAAAATATTTTAGCAGAACTATCACTAAAAATAAGTCCTTCTTGTTTAAGTGATGTCTCTTAAGTTCATAGTTATTATGTGCTGTGTTGTGCATTGCTATCCTACAGCCAACATTAGACTACTGGTCTCTCATGGCCAACCAGTAGCTATTAAAGAGGAGACCTTGCCATGCTGTAGGCATAAGCAGAATTTGGGTAGCCCAGGAAATTCAGAGATTCCTTCCAAATTAAACTAGAACTTTAACTAGGCCTGAAAAGAATCACACCAGAAAGATAGTGAAGTGTCAGTAATTAAAAAAGATGATGTTCACCATAAGTTGCAGTCTCTATTGCTGGAAGGTTGTTTTATCTTTCACAAAGGTTGTACGTAACTTTGATATTGATCTGTCTGCAGAGAGAAAAGCCTGTCTGTTGGAGCTGTCTGTTCACTGACCCACTTACTTTCTACCGGTGGTTAGAGGCTGCTTTTCTTTCTCAAAAGTGGTGTATTCACATCCTCCTTCCAGCCATTCCAATAACATTTTGCTCGCCAAAGTACAGCTTTAATGCTGCATGGCTATGGTAAATAATTTTGTGGAGTTACAAGCAGACACATAAGAGAAAATGCTACATTCTCTATATAAATTTCCTGTATTAATCCCAGAGCTTAATTTAAGCACATAGGAATATAAAAATGCTTGCCTTAGATCACACAAATATCCATGAACCGAGTGACCTGTCTCCAGGAGCAGTCACTTTCTGTTGTTTAGAGTAAAACTACAAAAATAGCCTCCAGTGTTTTTTCTAGAAGCTGGGAGGAAATATCATGAAGGATAAACATATAAAACATATAAACAGACTTCATTTTTCCTTTCTGAGTTCAGAGACAACTGTATGAGAGAAAGACACCTCAACTTTATATTATCTTTTCAGTCATTTTGAAGCCAACCCAAATTACTCCAAAGATAAACATTTCTATGGTGTGTTTTATTTATTTATTTATCATTTTATTTCACCCTAAGCATATTTCTTTCTGGCTACCTTGAGAATGTGTGCTGAGCGAGGAACAACACATGCTGTTTCACAGCTGTGAGCGGGCAGCTTTCCTGCGTAGCTGGGGGATCATTTGAAGTTTGGTTATTGTGCTCTTAACAGCAACGATGTAAAATTTTCCCCTTCTTAAAGCATCCACCCCCTGTGAACATTCAGTCACAGCTGTGGGCTCTGGTAACACGCGCAGAGTGTCTCATTTTCCTTCTGTTCACTTTTGGGCTTAATCAGATGAATGAACAGGTTTTCTGCTCTTTTCTATCCTGTTGTTCCCATCACCAATGAAGCTGTTTCTGAGAAGCATCAGGGCTGCACAGGCATCACTGAAGAAACAAATTAAGCTCCACGGTCTCTATGGCAGGCGATAACATATATGAAGGAGATAAAAATGTGGAGATTGCAGGTTGAATTTACAGCACTAGCATTCAGTGAAGCCACTTTTAGACATGAAAATGCCACTTAATGAAACCCAGAGAAAAGTGACACCAATGGAAACTGTATTTCCAACTTTTGGAAGGAGAATTGTCTTTTGTGAAAGAAATACTAGGAAGGCACTTATGAAGTCCTGCTTTCATTCAAGCACTGCCCTGCACAATTGCATTCCCTTTGCTCCCTGCAACCAGCTCATGCACACCCCATGCTGATATTGACCCCTCCATTACACCAGAATGCACAGCTACCACAGGTTAGAAACCAGAGGGATAAAGTTGCAGGTGACTTCATATGCTACAGTTACGTCCTATTATTGGTATTGCTAATTTATCATTCCCGTGAGCAGTTACCTGTCACTGGTAAGCGTTGTGCATGGGTCTAGAGACTGTTCGGTCTGCACGTATGAGCCTTTCCGAGGGCTATGTGAGACCTGTGTCCGCGGGAGATGTTGAAGGCCCAGCTGGGTGCTGTTGCTAGCAGAGTAGTCTCTCATTGCCACTTTAAACTGCTCTCATGTGCGTGCAAGCCTCTCTTTGCACTTACATACACTTCATTTCAGCGGCGTGCAGAAGTCGGAGCTTTTTTTTTTCTTTTTCCTCCTCTGCCTGTTCCTGAGGTCTTGCATGCAATGTTTTAATTCTTATGTTGCTTTGGTGTCACCACGACCAACCCACAGTGTAAGAAACCCTCAAATCAACTTCTGCCTCTGCCCAGCCTGCACTACAGGGGGAAGAGAAGCAGGTGATGAGGGACAAATGGGTCAGGCCAAGTGTGGAGGCAGAGACCCCTAATTACTCAACTATCTGGGTGGTTAATTAAGAATACTTCTCCTGACCCAAGATGACAGGTGAAAACAGTGAATAAAATTTAGCTTGAATTCTTGCAAAGAATTCAGCTTGAATTCTTGCAAAGAGAACCTATCAAAAAGAATGTCATTAAATACATGTACTGATGGAAATGTTTTTGCCGTTGAGTTTGCGGGGTATTGGAATTTCCTACCTTGGAATACCTGTGGGATTTCCACAGCATCTATAAATTAGCCTTGCCCTTACCTGCCTACTGAGGGAAAGTGCTGGGCTGCAAGTGGGGGCTGCATGGGTGATATAGGGTGAAGCATGGACCACTCTGACCATCCTTGTGGTCTCTCTCCATAGTGTCTTGCCTCCCTTACTTCACTCTGCTTCCAGCACCGGTGACTCTTCACCAGGCCCCTTTGGTAACTAACCCTTTCGGTTGTTCAGCATATGGATTCATTGTGCAACTTGCTGAAAGCTTCTGTGAAATGTTTCTATGTGTCACCAAAGTTCACATTTCCCAACCTGTTTGAGAGCCGTGCACCTTTGAAGGCCCAGCGAAGCTTTGCAGCAGTGCTGTGATCTCGTGTCACTTTGTAATATAATGCGGTGCGGTTTAGCCAAAGCTTTAAGCCCCCGCCAATGTTTGTGGTGCCTATGGGCCTTCAACACCCCGGTCTGGTATAGCACATTTTATGAACTGGGAACAAAACAAGTATTAGCCAGAATGCAACCTATTCCTGCCTGCCTCTGACTGCACGGCCCCATATATCACAAGATCCTGGTATGTGTGAGCCCCACGCGTATAGAACCCCAGGCAGGACGCATGCTCGCAGCATGGTCTGTTGTTACCTGTAGCTGTTGCTGATGCTCACTGTCCTGCTCCTTCCAGAGCTCCAGCCGCTCCACCCTGCAGGCAGCTTGAGCAGCACCGTGAGCTGCTCAGGAGCAGTGGGTTGTGTTGACTGCCCAAGTTGCCATGGCCCAGGCTAGCAGTGTGGTGCAAGTGGAAAGGAAGGACTACCCATTTTCACACAAATAGCTTTGCATTATTACTTTAGCCGTTAACATCTCACTGCACACTAATTTTGCCTCATGCATGACAAATGCCAGGCAGTTTATATGCCCTACAAGCAAAATGAGATCCCTTTTTGTGTGGCAGGGTAGACTATGTAGAAATTACTATAGAATCGTTTATAAGTTGGAAAACGCTGCCTTTTTCTATTCCACAGTCAATTATTCTTGTGTCCAAGTCAAATAAGGACCGTTGTGAACATCTAGCTTTTGCTGTAGGCACAAGTTGAAGAGTAAACCAGTGAAGGAGATGCTGATGTGACGAGAGGAGGTGGAATACTGAGGACAGCAATATACTTGTCTCTGTGCAATGCTGTAAGGTGTCATTGCCTTTTTGCAAATATAATGAACCAAAAGGAATAAAAAAGGATGTACTGATTTGCAATGTCCTATACTTCATCTAAGCTGAGGCAGCAGCATGCCCTGGGTATCTTTCCACACGCATTACAGAGTGAGAAAGCTGACGAGTTTATGACAAACCAGCTAAAACAAAGGCGGTTGCAGGAAAGACAAAAGAAGATGTTTCCAACCTAATTATATCCTAGGCAGACTGCAAACAACAAATGGAAAGCTCTTAGCATGTTTTGTCTAGCCCTTTTAGGAACAAGTCTCTGAGGTTTTGGGAGATCATTTTTAAGAGGCTTTTCCCCTCCACTCCCTTCCAAATGGCTCAGTTGCTTTTGTTAGATTAAAGTGTAGTTCGGCATCACAGAGGCAGGGATATGTTTAGATTCCAGCCCAGTTTCTCGGTAATGCATGGGTTGTGAGTGGTAATTCCAGTTGTTTGCGCTGCTGCAGGACTGTAATTGCCTTCTATCAGCGATGTCCCATCTGCTGCAAATCTGCCAGGGAATGCACAGGCGGTTGGGAGGTGCAGGCTGAAGTTGTGCTGTAACATGAGATTATGAGGGGCTTCTGCTGTTGAAATTAGGTCGTTTGAAGGAGCACAGTGGGTGATGAGAGCGGTAGGAAAGCTGCATAAAGTTTCTTATAAAAGCGGGACTCTGTCTTTCAGCAGAGCCCGGAAAGGTATCAACAAAAAATAGTCTGAAGTAACAGAGTAGAGTGTGTGAGCAGAAAAACATCGGTTCCCAAGGCCTCCGAGGAGGAATCCATGTGGTTAAGGCCTGGGACTTCAAAGTAGTAAGAGGAAGGAGGGTTCGCTGTCAGCAAAATTGAAGGTTTTTACAGGAAATAAATGGGTTTGAGTCTGATGGAAAGGGTAGAAATCCCAAGGGTCAAACAAATGAAAGAGGAGTTTGTGGAGAAGAGACAAAGGAGGCGTGATCTGGAAGTAAGGAGTGAATAAGCAAGCCAGAGGGAAAATAGACGGAGAAAACGAGGTGGAATAAGGCCTCCTAAGGCTTGGCACCATTCATGCTAGTTAGTTGGTATTTACATTTAGGAGTGCTTTGAGGTTTATTGGTAAAAAAGTCCAGCTTCACCTGAGATAGCTGTATAGGTAGGTGCCTTCTATAGGAGGTAGTCTTGGCAGTGAATACGGAGGCATTAGTTGATCTGCTGGCTGGCCATAATATACACCAGGAAAGCCTAGTGGGGTAATGTGTGCCAAAACTATAATAATTTTCCTCTTTTCCTTGAAGTCCAGGTATACAAAGGCAAAATACTTAGGTGGTTGCACCAGAATAAGGTCTGAGGGCCCTTAAGACTTCTCTGTTTTGAGGCTGTTTTACTCTTCACTGTGGCAAACCTCACCCTCTGTGACCACTGGCATCAGCTGCTTCCCTTTTTTTAGGCTAAATTTGTTAATGAAAGGCAGCAAGAGGGCAGAGAGCCATGAATTCCATAGCAAGGGGCAGGCGTGGAGGTGAGAGCAGGCGGAAGAAGAGGTTCCTGAGCCTTGCAAATGTCTGCTGCTGGGTAGCAGAGCTGCACATCCACAGGGGCAATGGGAGAAGGAGGGCAGGAAGGAGACAGGAGGATGAGCAACATGTAGGTTTGGGTTGTGGGACAGCAAGGAGGTGGCCAAAGTCTTGAAATGGCTTTGAATGGTAACCTGTGAAGAGTATAAAATAATCTCCAAAGTTCATGCTCTCTCCCATTGACAGTAGCCTATATTTGGAAAATAAGCTTCTTTTTTTGCAGGGAAGGGGCTCTTAAGTATCACAGTTCTCTGTCATGTTGTCACAAAGCTGAGCAGGGAGAGAGTTTCAGTGTTCAATTCCTCCTGAAAAAAAGAATCAAAACAGGAAACCAGTTTGTCTGCGAAGAGCAAGTGCCTCTGTAGCAAATCCTTCAGACAACCATGCTAGATACTGAGCTTCACACCAGCATGAGCTTCACACCAGCCTAGTCCGCATTGGCACCTTCACATGTCTTGAAAAAGCCATGTATGACTTGCTCAGGAGCTGCTGGGCGATGATTCAATAGGCAAGAGAGTAGGCTGGGGGCAGGAATTTTGGTGCCAGGTTTCTAGGATGCCTGTTATTTTCTCAGCTTCTAACTGACTTTATTGTTATCCAGCTATCTGGTGTTGGATAAAAAGCAGTACTTCAGAGCACTGTTTTACTCCAGTAAAACAGTTTTGCAGGCAATTTTTTAAGGAAATTATTTATTTCAAAATTTCCTCTTATTTTCTTAGCTAAAAACCCAGACAGGTGAAAACCAGAGAAGTGTTTTGTTTCTTGGAAAAAAATAGATGCAGTAAGAATGTTATATTCTAATGAATTGCTTAGTGTTTTGAAAACCTAATTACCCAAATATTTTCTAAAAATATGATATTTACTGTCTTGTCAGTGTGAAACAGGAATGATGATAAACTCAGAATTTAATGGAAATAGTTCTGTTTGGTTCAAATGGGTTTTGTTGGGAGAAAAAGAATTTCAACCAGATATTTTGACTGATTCTCTAAAATTAATGTGTTGAGATGGAATATAAGTATGTGTATAAATGTATGTTCAATCCATATAGATGTTTGGTATATAAGAATGATTCTTTATACTTTTAAATGTCTTATATAATTAATTAAATTGCTTCTGCTCCATTGAAATCATGAAAAATCTCTTAGGGACATGACAGGCTTATCTAACTACTCATTTAATACAGAATCATTAGCATTAACTAAGTGGGTTTTTTTTTTCTGTCTTTTAGAAAAAAAGAACATTGAAGGGTTATGTTGAACTTTCCAGGATTAAATGTGTGGAAATTGTGAAAAGTGACATCATTATTCCCTGTCAGTATAAATACCCCTTTCAGGTGAGTCTGTTGACCATACTGTTGACAACTTTATTTTGTAGTTTAGGAGAATTCTCTCTCTAACATCATGGAGTAGCAACAGGTGAAAGAAAATCAGAACCGAGATTTGAAATTAATTGGAAAATCAGAGACTTAATGTTATCACAAGTTCTGCAAATTCTAATACTTACTGGAAAGGATCACTAAATTTTCTAGTCTTATCCCAAGTTTAACACAATATTCAGCTATCCCACATGAGCTAGTCATCACTGAGCCCAGGAAATTATGTTTAGGTAAAGCACATCTTTCACAGGGGTTTTGGCCAATTTACCTATTTCATTGTGAAATAAAATATGTTTAGTGGCCTTTAGGTCAGAAACTGGTAAATGGGATGTATGAAGGATACTGGTCCAGAAATGAACAGGGAAGACGTTCAGTGATGAGATTGCTTAAAAACAAGAAGAGGATAGTGATAGCTACAGGTGTGGAAACATGATTTCTAGTTTATTATTGCCATAAAAACAGAAATGTGGTCTCACACTCTCTTCTCACACTAAAACGCAGATTCCTTGAGTAAAAACACAATTGTGAAGGAAGAAATGTTCAGATCTGTTTTTTCTGTCTGCATTTTCCAATTTAGTCATAATGCTTTTAGGAGAAAAATAAATAAAATAATAAAGCTATAGTAGCAGGTGAGGGTGATGAAGTGGTAACAACTGACCAGCTGTGATGGACTGAGCTCCACAGAGGTCAAGGGAATCGTGCCTGCTTGTAACTTGTCTGAATTTTGTCCTGGAGACAATTTTGTGGTATTTTGTAAGAAGGTATTATCTATTTTTAAATACTTCAGCTGCACCAGCTATAAATCTGTGGAACCACCAAAGCGCAGGCAGTAACAGAATAACCTGTTTGTTTTCTGTGTGTGGCACCTCTGACAAGTCAGCCCCTTGCAGAGCAGAATGAGATGGGTGATTTTGTGCATTCATACATACACGTGGCCACATGTTTTGGAGATCTGCTTACTGCAGGTTTCAAAATCTACCTTGGATTCTCAAACATTATAGCACAGAAGTAAGAGCAACATTAATACCGCTGTAACAGTATCAACAGTGGTGGGTTTAAAGGAGTGGAAATTATTCCTCTCTTTTACTTTTTCTAAGAGGTATGATTTATCTCCCTCTGTAGCAAACAAAGCTGTTGAGTCACATGGCTGTATGTGTCTGCCTGCAAGGGCTTCAATCCAAAACACAGCAAATATTTCCTGTTCTTTCGCTGATAATCATCATTGCCCCATCTATGCTATTTGGGGGACTTTAAAAAACTTTCCTGTAGAGACCGCTGTTTAAAGACAATGGCCAAAGTTTCTTAATGCATCTGTGCATCTGGTCACATTTAAATTATTGAGATACGTATTGGAAGAGAAATACAAAATATGCATTATTTTGAATTTTAGACACAAATATTCAGCTAAGTTTCTGAGTCTTTTTCATTCTCGTGATGATGTTTACTCTCTGGTGTGAAACTTCACAAATGTTCTGTTTCTCTTCCTACGTTTGTTCATGATTAAGGACAACTTTATGAAAATAGAATCTTGATTGCTCATTGTTCCTCTGCTCTCGCCTCCTAGTTCTCCTCTACAAACCTAGGTTGAAAGCTATTAAAAAGTCTGAAGAAAATCCTTAGCAATCCACATAGCCACTTCTTGAAAGATTCTGTTACTTAAATTTGTGAGCCAAAATTAGCTTCTTTTGTACCTGAATGAACCCTGATCAACTCTCTGGGGGCTAAGAGACAGTCACTGTTTTCCCAGAGATGCTTTGGAAGAATAAGCCACAATCAGCAAGTAATAGGCTGAATCTCTGCTGATTAAAATTGCTACATCCCAATTAATTTCAAAGGTATTTCTTAATAGCATAAAGATGATCTAAAACAGTATTTGTTTAGAACCCATTCTTGATCAAGGTTTCCACTCAGTTTTAAATATTAAAATTCACCAAGGTTGTGAGATGCTTCTGGACAGACCTTGATTATTACACTTGCCCATATCGTCACTTTGTTCATAATTTCTTGGTCTGGAGGCTACTACCTATTTCTTTCAGCAGTTGCCTAATGGTTCACTTTCTTCTTTCCTTCTGTTTACAGATTGTCCATGATAACCACATACTCTATGTATTTGCACCCAATCGTGAGAGCCGTCAGAGATGGGTCTTTACTCTGAAGGAAGGTAACAAAACTTCAGTACCATCTAATTGATGAAGTTACTTATTCAAGTCTAGTTTTCTCAACAGCTAACAGTGCAGAGAAAATGCACAGATTGAGGAGTCAGTATCTTATATCGGAGCATGTAAAATGATGATTAGAAGGCCGTTATGAAATCAAGTATGTTTGCAAATCTTGTGGGCATATTGGAACTATGAAATTCTCTATTTTCATCTTTTTAGGATAAACTTTTAGTATGTTCCTATAAATTGAGATTTTCTTATTCAGGAAGAGATGAGTTTTTTAATTCAGCTAATTATTTTATATTAAATAATTCTTGTTGTATATTAAGTAATTCTTGTTTATATTATATAATTCTGTTGTGTAGAAGATATTTTAGTTCTAATTAATAGATACTTTGTTTAGTTGACAACCTTCTTAGAGAATCATGATTATTAAGAAACATTTTTGTGGGTAGCTTTCATTTCCTGTTCACCTCTTGAATTACGCTGTGGTTCATTACGATGGTTCTGAAGTGAAGGTACAATAGCTAACCACTGCTTGCAAAGTGAAGCACTTGGCACGAGGAAGGTGTTATTCAGTTACATGAAAATTGCACCAGGTTCCCTATATAGCTTTCTCCTTTTTCATAACGAGCTGGTATATTATTCATTCTGAAAACATTTTGCCTAATGAAGTTCCTGCACTTTTATAACCATTTAGTTTCTTTCTGGAGTGTGCCTTTTCTGGAGACTGTCCTTCTTTTGTATAACTTGAACAGTCTCTTGAACCAGGTGAGCAGGAATTTCTTTTTTCATTTTAGGGGAATGATTAGTATTGAGTGAGAACCTGTAATCCAAAAACAGGACTTTTATTTTTTATTTGTTCATACAGACACTCAAGATTGGCATTCACATATGTAAAAATGTTTAGATCCAGTGAATGCCAACTTGTACAGCTCCTTCCAAAAGCCAAGTCAAGCAGTGAGTATCTGTGTCACACCTATATACACATACAGTAGAACTAAAGTATTTTATGAGAATCATCATCAATACATAGCATATAATTTTTTCTTCTATGGTTTCCATGTTTAAAAACTTAAAGAGATAGCTGCTTTGGTAGGATTCTATTCTCCCACTGAGCTCCATCAGCAACAGGCAGACTCTTCCTCCACACTGATGATGATTTCACTCCTTTCAGGAGAAAATAGAACATTAACAATGGGGCCTGAAAGAATTCATCAAAGCCTGTCTTGAGAAGAAAAAGAAGCTTCTTTAAATTGCAGATTATTTCCATTCAGTTCTACATGTCTCTTTCAGAGCTGACGTCAATGCAAATAAATACATTTTCGTCCTCTTTTTCTTCCTCTAACATTTTTCAGAAACCAAAAACAACAACAGTTTGGTTCAAAAGTATCATCCAAATTTTTGGATGGATGGGAAGTGGAGATGCTGTGATCAGACAGAGAAGATGGCAGCTGGCTGTGTAGAATATGACCCCACCAAAAACGGTATGGGATTTTGAGCATCCTAACCTTAAAAATATTTATTCTAAGCTAATAAAGGATTACGTCTGTCTCACACAAAGCATTGAAGTATATCATGTTACATTTCCGCCAGGATAGACACTGCTGATTTCCAGGACATTCCTTATACTGTCTCGTCTTTATATAGTATTCTTTGCTTTGAATTAACAATTTCCTGTTTGCGATGCTCACTGCATCATTTTTATATCATCTTTCAAGGATATGAAAAATTAAGAGTTTGATCAGATGTGGTCAATTAATAAATCAGAATAATAAATTTCTTAAGATAGGTTCTCCCCTGTGTGTCCTATTTTGTCCTCACCGTATTTCCAGTGTGATCTCAATGGCCAAGCTTAATCTTTACATGTCTCCTGAAAAATATGTAAGATGTTGCCAGTTACAGAAATCAATCACTTCTTACCCAAGACATTTTTCCCTGGTATTTCGTTGATTCCTTGGGTAATTTGTACATCAGTTTCCATGTTGTGTGGCTGACAGACACTGTGTAGGTTCCAACTATTGGCATGTCTTAATGCCATAGAGGGCTAAGACTTATTATTCATGATTTTTGTATCACATTTATAAAATGACCTGATGGTTTGTCCTCTAGTTTTGTCCAAATCTACTTCAACTTAACTTTTTGTTTTCATTACAGCTTCAATGAAACCTCTTCCTCCCACTCCTGAAGATAACTGGGTGAGTACAGTGCAGCATGAGAAGCTTTCCATGTATCCTATGTTTTTAACTAGCTGTCAGGGAAATATCCTCATTTATGTTCATCATGGTTTACTGACCTGGAGTATTATGTGTGATGACATTCCCTGTGTTTTTCTCTTACCTTTTCTATACATTTTCATAAGCTATAAGTTAGCAGCATCCCACTGTTTTGTTTTGTTTTTTACAGAAAGTGAGGTGGGGCTCCCCAAAAGTGACAGAAGTTTCAAGATGTTGTTTGGTTCGTTCTATTCACAGGAAGGGAAACCTGGGAGGGTGAGGGGATATGAAAATAGTATTCAAATCTGAAAAAGCTGCTATGAAGAGCAACAGAATAAGTGGTTTCCAAACCCAGTTGCGAAGGGACAAAAAGGTATAGGCTTATATAATAACAAGGGAGTAGTAAGGTGGTGGTTACCGCAGGATATCCTACTGTAGGGCCAGTTGGGCATTAGGACAGAGGCTCTTAAGAAAAGTTGAGGAAACGCTTGTGAGGAATAGTTCAAAAGCAGTGGCACCCTAAGCTTGAGAGAAGGAATAGATTATTTTCTGTGTAGTACAAATCTCCACATGAAGTTCAGTAATGCTACAAATTCCTGGGTGGCCAATATGCCCTACTAGGCGCTTTGGGGTGATTTTCTAATGCTAAGGCTTTTGAATCCACCAAAAAGGGTAATGTAATATCTTTTTAGAGATTATCTGTTGATTCAATATGATCTGCTTTGTTCTTAATTTGTGCAGAAGTTGTTGCTAGATCCAAAGGATGCCTTAGTCTTGGCCATATATGACTATGAAGCCCAGAATCCACAGGAGCTGACATTACAATATAATGAGGAATATTATGTCATTGATAACTCTGAAGAACATTGGTGGCTGATTCAAGATAAAAATGGGTAATTCTCTTTTTCATATAAAATTTACAAACTCTTTCTAAATCCAGCTTGAACTTTCATTAAAATATAGGCTGGACTCTAGTATAATATATGTGAACTATCTTCTGACAGATGGAGAAAATGAGGGGCAGCTAACAAAAAGAGTGATGAGGAGTTCTTCCCTTTGATGCTGCTGCTATCCAGACAGCTGAAGAAAAAGAGATAAAAGGTTAATTTTAAAAAGAATGGTCCTTAGTTCAGGCTGACAGTCACTGTTGTATGTGTGGGGAAAAAGAATTGCAGGATCTTCAACATGAATAGTGAGGGAGAACCCAAAATGTACATAAGTTCTCCTCTTTATCCAGCCTGGGGAGGATATACACTGCTGCGCCTCCTTACAAACACAGTTCTTGATCTAAGGGTGTTTAGAAGTGCAATTGGTTGTTCCCTTTTCCCAGCAACCCAAATAAATACATAATAACCAACATTTATCTCATGCAAAGCGCAAGACTTCTGAAAGGCAAAAACTTTCAGAGTTGACTCCCACAGATGCAGAGAAAATCCTGTCTCTCTGGCATACTCACTCCTTGCGTTTTAACAGGCATGAAGGCTATGTGCCAAGCAGTTACCTGGTGGAAAAATCACCCGACAATCTGCAAATATATGAGTAAGTAGTGCCTACACTTTTCTTGTACTTCTAAAAGCCCTGGATTTGTTGCAGAAGCAACAAGCTTCAAATCTCCCTACTCCTCATTCACTGTTATCTTTAACATTTGGAACTCTCAGTCCAGAGGCTTTTCAGTTGAAACTTTAACAGCCTGGAAATGCTGACTTGGAATCTTTTGATGTTTTCAGGTGGTACAATAAGAATATGAACAGAAGCCAAGCAGAAATGCTCCTCAGGGATGAGGTAAACCAGTGTTATGTGCAGGTCAAATGGGCAATAATAGATAATTAATGGCAAATGGGGAAAGGACTGTGAGGGCTGCTTTGTGTAAGGGAGAGCTGAGCCCTGGTTTCCTGCTGGGCTGCTGCCATTGCCTCTCCTTAGCGTGTGATGCAAGATAAAGGACTAGCAGGCATGGAAATGCTAGCAAGGCCTCCTCACCTCCGTATGAGCTGCGTATGGGCAGTCCGTTGTGCCTCCTTTCTTCACTCAAACACACCCAAAACCAGGGGCGGATGGAAAATACTGTTTGAGAACATTGTGCCAAAAAAAAAAAAAAAATGTGTATTTAGTTCATCTCTTCAGTCTCTACAGGAGGCTGGAAAATGGCAAGAGCTGAAAAACTAACCGGCCTCGTTCTGAAATATTTCGAGTGAAAGCCAAAAGGATGGATTTGTTTTTTTTCAAATGTGCATGTGAGAAAGTATTTTTAATTTTTCAGTAGAGCCAATTTCCTGGTGAAAAATGTAATGAAAATAAAAAGAATATACCTTTTGTTGAAATCTCCCACATGAATGCAATCTTAATTTTTAAACTAACTCTTAAACTAACAGAACAGGAGATCTGAATGAAGTGTTTCTTCTTAGAACAATATTTTTTATGGAAATAAAAGTTTTTGAGTGGTTTTAATCATTCTTTTGTTTCCTATGACCTCCTACAGGATGTGTCCATGCATGGCTTAGTGAACTCAATTTTCTTTTTGGTCCTAGCAGTGCCATACTTCTGTGGCAACTAGTCTCATGTGGCTATGTGGATTCTTAGTTCAAAATCTCTCTACCTTCACAGTTTTTTAAATTTTTTTTTCCAGAGAATGCAGCTAAGCTTGCAAGTGATCTTTGGCCAGCCTTCCCATCAAGTGAGAAGGGCAAGAAAAACTCATTCAATTCAATGACATAACTCATGCAATTCAATACTTGCCCACCTGTGCAAGTAACCCTCTGTCTCTCCTGCCTGTGCTTTGAAGCAGTCACACACAACACAACTTGCATGGTCACACACAGCATTAGTGAGGCGACCTGATTAATTTGCCTATTAAGACTTCCTCAGGATGGGCCACACCTGCCAGGGAGATAAGTCCTAAAGTCCTCACTATTTGTAATACACTTTAACTGCAGCATCCAGACACTCTCTTTAGAGCTTCTCTGCTTCTATGGAACAACAAGATCTTGCCAAAGTTTTTCCCATTTCTGAGGCGTTTATAAATGATCTTTCGTATTGTCTTACACAAATTCGTTGGTGTCTGATAAATTACATGCTCTTTCTGTAGTTTTTCTCTTGGTGGAAGAGTCAGAGGAGTTTGCCTCTCTACTTGGTTGCCCATTTTCATGAAGCTTGTGTGAACTTAATATCACCAAGTTTTCTGCCAAGAGAGCTTGAAATCGATCAGTAGAGTCAAAACTTTAGGGCAGTCACCCAAGGGGACAGAGAGACACATACTCATGTGCATCCATACCCACGCATTCAGCATGCTCATGTAAGTCTAATTTCCTCAGGAAAATGAACCAAAAATGCGTCACCCAAGAGAGACATCTGGGTGTATCTATAGCTTCTGGGCGGTGTGTGGAAAAGT
>NW_010585439.1:26088-36305 GCF_000705375.1 Tinamus guttatus | reverse complement strand
CAGTCTCAGTTTTCACCAAAGCATTAAGGTACAGCTGAGTTCAACAGCTTTTTGCATCAATTACATCAATGAAATGACTTCTCTGAGACTTTAATCTCTGCAGTTGTTTTGGCATTATAAAGAGAGAGCAGAAAGCTAATGAAAATGATAAACACTTCCAAAAAAAGCAGAAGAGTTGCCTGCCATTCACAAAGAATCTTGTTAAAGACTCCACTTCTTCCTGAATCTATTTTTTTGTCCATAAATATTCCCTTAGGCATTACTGGGGTTATATGTGTGATAAAGTTGTCCTCGTGGCTTAAATGTTTGTAGGATCAGGACGGACTTTAAGCTGGTCTAATGCATAAGGTGCATAGGTGCATAATACAGGATTACTGAAAGGATTTCTGTGATGGTGCAGAGAGTTTTATTTCAGAAAGAGGCAGTAGAGAACCTCAGTACTCAACTTGCTCTTATCTGGAAACTTCAGCCTTTCTAGAAGCCTTTCTAGAGATAAGACCATCTATGAGCAAGAGGGAGAACACACAAGTACACCGCTTTCATTAGCAATGGTAGCTCACTCATTACTCCTGTCCCATTCTTTCCCCATGCAGGAGGTCACCCTTGCTTGCCTTTCCTCTCTCCCGGCAATTCCTATCTTTTTACTGCAAATAATTTTCCTTAAACAAAAACCTCATCTTTTTCAGCACAGACAACAATCCTGTTATAAAGCATTATCATATCAATGAGACCAACGACTTTCCCAAGAGGTATTACTTGGCAGAAAAACATGTATTTGACTGTATCCCTGACCTCATCAACTACCATCAGCACAACGCAGCAGGTGAGTGAAGGCCGACGCTGACCCAGGGAGATGCTGTCATGCAGTCAGGTGACTGTTTTGAGTGAAAATAAGGCCCTCAGGCCTTCCGCCCTTACACCAAAATACTAAATGGCACCTCATTTTCTTTCACTTACCTTGGCACTTGGACAGTAGGAAATAAGTTGAAACTAATTAGAATTGGCTTCCTTTAAGTAGGCAGGAAATCACAGTCTGAATAGAGGTTCAGCTGCCCTCAAGTGGAGCTGAGAACTCAATACAATAAATCTGATTCCAATATCCAGTCTCCCTTTTAGGGTAATGACAATCGCACTACCCATGGCAGTGACAATAACTGGAACCCATCTTTTACTCTGTTATTCAGGTCTTGTTACTCGTTTGCGGTATGCTGTCTGTTCCTGGAGAAAAAAGGCCCCAATCACTGCAGGGCTGAGCTATGGTATGCAGTTACTCTTTTTACATATGGGGCTCATATGTCTCTCTGGTTAGCTGGATGATGCTAAATATTCATGGTACTGGTGAATATTAATGTCACTATCCCAGCAGTACATAGATTTTTTCAAGTATTTACATGGAACCATTCCCTAAATTATCATTTCTGTCGTTACTGTTACTATTGATGACTGAATAAGCTGATCCTGCAGCATCCTGAATGGCTTGAGGGAAATGCTAAGCACTCTTGGGTCTCATTAAAGTCAGTAATAGATACAGGAAAGAAAGCTAAACAAAGATGGTGGGAGCAAGAGCCCAGCTCAGCCTGACAAAAGCTGGAAGATGCTTGCATCAGTGTATAATTGGCTGCAGAATTTGACTGGTATTGTCTTTATTGTGATTTTTGGAGACATCCAGGAACTCAAAAGCATGCTGTGCTTAATAGTTCACATATACATGGTAGAAACAATCCTCCCTGAAGAACTGAATAGACAATACAAATGGGGGAAGAAACAGGAAGGTTGTATCCCTCTTCCTGAGCATGAATTGGAGCATGGACTGGTTAAATGAGCAGCTAATGGTCAGACAGACAATATGAAGCAGAACCAGAAAGTCTCGCTTTGTTTCAATGCTTAACCCAGGAGAGCTTTTTCTTTGACATTTTACTGACAGATACTTATCCTTTTCCCCTTATGATCAACAGGAAAATTGGTCATAAATCCCTGTGAGCTCACCTTTGTACAGGAAATTGGCAGCGGGCAGTTTGGGGTGGTCCACCTTGGTTATTTGCTGGACAAGACAAAGGTAGCCATAAAGACCATTCGTGAAGGGGCAATGTCTGAAGAAGACTTCATCGAAGAAGCTAAACTGATGATGTGAGTAGTAGCTTCACCAATAAAGTAGGTCTCTGTAGGATTCACAAGATTGAACTGTGATAATGATCCAGAATCTGAGCAGAGAATTTAATCCTGGATTATCTACTGTTTATCTATCAAGTATAATGAAAGACCTGTGAGTTCTGGTGATTACAAGGGAGGACAATTCAAGTGTAGATGGATTACTGTGTGCACAAGCCTATAAGTATCCAGAATTTCTCCTTCTTTCCAGATCTTTTCTGGAAGGTGGAATTTCTTGGTGGTGTGTTCTAGAGATAGAAGTGGGTTTGTCAAAAATAATTGGATGAAGAAATTTCCTAAAAGTTGAGGCAAATGTTAATTAAAAGCTGTACTTAGTAACATTTTATGTTTTGCACAATTTAAAATATTTCTCTTCTGTTTTATTAATCGTATTTGCTTGTTTTTCATTTCTCTCTCTTCAAAATGGCAATAAATGGATTTTTGTCTGATTGGATTATTTTCTGTGCAGAAAAATCTTCTGGTGACTATTACCATTCAGACAGGATGATATTTAGTGCCAAACTAGATTGAAATTAGATTTGGTCTACACTTTTTCTTTATTTTGCCTTTGTGGTTGGCCTCTGCACAGAGAGGAGTGCAGCAGGATAACAAAGCAGTTGTCATAAAAGAAACTTATTGTAAGAACAGAAAGACGGAGCTGATTTCAGTCTGCTTTCTCCACCTTCCTTCCACTTCCTACAGGAAACTGTCTCATCCCAAACTAGTCCAGCTTTATGGCGTGTGCTTTGAGAAATCTCCGATATGCCTGGTGTTTGAGTTTATGGAGCATGGCTGCTTGTCGGATTACCTCAGGAGCCAGCGGGGCAGCTTTGCTAAAGAAACCCTCCTGGGCATGTGCCAAGATGTGTGTGAAGGAATGGCTTATCTGGAACAAAATTCAGTCATCCACAGAGACCTGGTAGGTCTACCCCACATGGGCTTGTTCTCTTCTCCAGCTGGGGTTTTCCCTGTGCTTTCTCCCTACCCTAATTTCAATTTTCAGACTTTTCCTGCCTATATATTGATAAAGGATCCAGTATCTCCCTTTGTTGCAGAAGCAACAGCAATGCTAAAGGAAAAAAATAATACATCCCCTGGAGTGCCCACTAATCTATTTCCTTTCATTGCGTTGGGGAAAGAAGAAAGGAGGACCTAAAGTTCATCTTTTTTCTGAGTGGGCTCTTTCTTCCTGAAGGCCCCAGCTCCCACAAGTTTCAGGGATCAGCTTCTCTTCACGCCTGAAGTCAGTAAAGATGCCAGAAACACCAAAGCCTCCAGCAGGTGCTGTTCTTACACATGCACAAACATGCATTGCTCCTACAATCCTTTTAATTAAGTGGAGTTTCTAATGGGCAAACACAGATCTCTGCAATACATAATTCATCGCTTTTTGCAAATTGGGTAGCTACTGTCTCGTGTTCAGTCAAACTGTGTCAGTCACTGATGCCATCTCCTTACGGGAGCAAGGACTGTGTGTAATTGTGGATATTTTAGATTCTTCATCTGCCCTTTGTGGACAAGGGCCTGCAGGTGAGACTCATGGCTGGATGCTTTCCTGGCAACAGGAACACACTGAGCCTAAAATGTACAGACAGCATGAGAACTTCAAGTTCTCGTGCTCTTCATGTGGCATAGTATTATGTTTATTCTCCTATTTTTAAGCACTATTGGGTCTATGAAAAGAAAGGTGATAGAATGACTGTAATAGTCTTTCAGCACTGCCCCTTTGCCCTTATGTCATCTTGCAGGCTGCTCGGAACTGCCTGGTGGGGGAATCGCACGTGGTCAAAGTGTCGGACTTTGGGATGTCAAGGTAACGATGCAGAGACTGCACACACTTCCTGCAAGGCAGTAACCCGGACTGGGGTTTACTCAGCATGCTCCCTTCTATTCCTTTTCCAGGTTTGTCCTTGATGATCAGTATACCAGCTCCACAGGTACCAAGTTTCCAGTCAAATGGTCTGCACCCGAGGTTTTCTCTTACAGCAACTATAGCACCAAATCCGATGTATGGTCATTTGGTAAGAATCTCTAGTTAAAACATAAAAAAATCAAGAAACACAGAAAAGCCAAGGGGTTCAGTCTTTAGGTGATCTCCCAAACTGTACATTTACTGGGTTCCAACAGTGTCTTAGATAAAGAAGCCCAAATCTTTCAAGTGAAAGGGAGGAAATAATCGCAAAATAACAGAAATAACAGTGAACTATTTAGATACTTTGAAATACTGCAGATACTGTTAATTTAATCTATTGGACCTATGCAGTATTATACAAAAACAAATAGCACTTTCTGCTTCATGCTGATATGGAAGAAGTGTCCAAGAAAAGGTTGGAGAATCACAGGTTTCTTTATATAGGTTACATAAGGAAAGGAAAGAAGAGGCATTTAGGTAGTCCATCTCCCTGCACGTCAGTCCCAGGCAGTAAAGCTTTGTTCATACCCACTGTAGTTCAAAATTTGCTCTGCTGACTCTATTTATCTTTCATCAGTCTGAAAATATTATTTCACTGCCCCCACTTTTTCTCACCTAATTTCCTGCTGCCTTTTGCATTATTTCATGATTTGCCTCTGTTCTTTGGTCTCCCTTCTGGACCCGCATAGATAAGAAAGCTGTTGTATATTTTTCCCCAAAGTCATTGGCACTATAGATAACAAAGGCTATTCCCTGGCCTGTTGATCTGGCGTGCTGATGTATCTGGCCCATCTCCAGCCAGCCTGCAAATAACGCTGCTGCAGAATGAATCATTGCAGTGTGCTGTGCACAGCACACAGTCAATGGGGCGCCACTCAGCTCCGGGCCTAGCAGTAAATAATGCAGGATTATAACCTTTGCTAGCCTGTGCATGTGAATTTTGTGCTTCCCTCTCACTTTACCGTGCTCCACTGTGCTCACTAAGCTTATGCATTTTTGTAGCAGATTATTAGCATTGCAGTGGGAGCTGGGCACTCGGCTCCTTTGAGAACCCAATCCAGACATGCATCAGAGAGCACAATTTCTCTATGCCCTCTGGCAGGCTGAGAAGACTGTCAGCACTTATCACATAATAACAAGGGACAACATTAGCCAGTGGAGTTAGCTATGACACCTTACAGGAAAGTGGCTGTGACACAGAATGAAACGCTACTTTGGTAAGAATGTTTATCTGTTTCACAAATGCTAAATTGGCCTGTACAGTAATGTAAGTGATACTATTCATTAGGTCTCCTTTAAGACCCAAATGCCTGCAAAATGCAGGTTGTTTGATTTTCAGTCAAGCCAAGCTGGATGAAGCTGGCACTCTCCAGTGGCAGGGGTGAACGAAGCACTTGAGGTTTGTTTGCACTGGTCAGGCCTTCCTTGTGAAATTTGCAGGCACTCGTGTTGTACCTCTGTGTGACTGATTATCTCCCCATTCAGTGGGGTTTGCATAAGAGGATTCCCCTGTCATGTCATGGTCTCACGGCTCTGGGAATCTTTCTGCTCTGCTGCTCTGCAGCCCATTCATCTCTTCTGCCAGGGCTGAAATCCTGCTGTGCCCATGAGACAGAACCGGGTGTGAGAAGTTCCCAGTGCTAGAAATCTGCACACTGGGGGAATACGACTGTTTTCCTTATTCTACAATACAGCCAATATATCTGATGAAGAGCAGTAGTCTCTATGCATCTTCCTATTTAAAAATTTAGCCAAAAGGTGGCCATTATTTAGCAAAGCTGACTGTGGAGTTACACACCTTTATTTCAGATCATTCTGTCTATTTGCCTGTGTCTCTCTTCTAATATGACAATGAACACAGTTTACCAAGATAGTCATATTGTTAGCGATGAAACCAGACCCATTATCAGCACCAATACCTTGTATTCATGCTGTTCTAGAAGCAAAAATAGATAGACATCAGTGACAAAAAAGAGAGGTCTCTTTTCCTCATTACACATCTGGATGGAGATCATTCACTAGTGTTGCCTCTTCTTCACATGGGAAGAAGAGAGGGAGCCTCTGGGAGAAGATGAACAGCACTGATTCTGACACATGAGGCTCTTAGACTTCATTTGGCTCAGTGGGGGAAAGAAGCTCCTGTTGTGCTAGAATCTGCCATGAGGCAGAGAGAAGCCAAACTTGGACTGACCCAGTCTGGGACTTCCACACAGTTCGGTGCTGGACAGAGATTTTCACTGGCATCGTCTGACTGTATTGATGTGCGAGGGCCTGTTTTTTCAGACATGCTCTCAGAATCAGAGTGAAAAAGCTTTTCCAAGGAACAGACATCAACAGCGAGCTGCAGAGAAGAGTGTGGAAAATGGCTGTGGGCCTGTTGAGGATTTTATTGTTGCTTTTTTGTTATTATTTCATTGTTTGTTTGCTTTAGGAGTGCTGATGTGGGAGGTCTTCAGTGAAGGTAAAATCCCCTATGAGAATCGCACCAATGGAGAAGTGGTGGAAGAAATTAATGCAGGTTTCCGGCTCTACAAACCCAAGTTGGCCTCCAAGGCCATTTATGAGGTCATGAGCCACTGTTGGAGCATGGTTAGTATTTTAATGCCAAAGTCCTGATTCGCAAAGACAAGAGCTCTCTGCCCCATATCTTTTAGGGGAAGAGGGCGTACCTTTCATATGTGGTCACAAGATAAAATCCTGGGGGTGAGGCAGTTTTCAGCTTTCATCTGAGATAGCAAGCTGAATTTATGTTCTTTGCCTTTTATTTAAGCTGCTGTTTTCTATAGACTGTTTTCCTTTCTCTGAGAAGCCTATGTAGTTCACCTAACTCAAGTTAATTCAACAATTTTCTTCCTAAGAAAGCTTCATATTTGTAGGGCTCAGCTTTGATACGGATGGTGTCAATGATAGCTAACCCATTACAAGGTGCTTAATGTCTATTAGGCAAAATTCACTGCTAGTAGAAAAGAAACATTGCACACAAGAAAATCCATCCTTCCATTGGCATTTTCTCTGTAAGAGTGGATTTTATTTTTGATAATACTCAGTTTTTTCACACGGTTTTCCTTCCTAATCTTGTCATTCCTCTCAAGCTGACATTAATATTCTCTCTCTCACTCTCCCCTGCACAGAGGAAAGATGATCGGCCTTCCTTTTCTCTTCTGCTCTACCAACTGAGTGAGATCTCTGAGTTTGATCATGACATTGGCCATTAAGTGAAGCTAACAGAGTCCTGAGAGGACAGATGGTTGGATTTTCCCCACAAAAAGCATTAAGAGGAATCATCTCACCGTAGACATTTGCTGTATTCCTGGAACAGCAGGAGAGGGCAGAAGCCCTTAATTACACATTGACCAAATATACTCATGTCTTCCAAAGAGCAGACATGTAGAGACTTTTGGTTTGGCCAGGAATATGGTAACAAATCATGCAGCTATTCAGCATAGATTCCTGAACCACACAGTCCTGCAAGTCCATTTCTCATGAAAATATCATCTCAGATCTAAGATATCTAGCACTGCTATAGCAGTCTAGAGAACTCCCAAATGAAGGCTTTCCCTAGGAGGAAAAAAAAAAAAAAGAAAAAAAAAAGTCTTCAAATGAGGAGGACCAATTAGGCATTTCTGTGGCTGTCTAATTCAAAGTAGGCTGGACCTGAAAGCTCTTAACAGAAATAGACCTGGGACACAAGAGAACAGGCTGGATACAGTCATTGCATTTTTGATGTCGATATTTCAAGATGGCTTTGTTCTTCTTTTGGATGATTTTCTAAGAACTGTGGCATAAGAAGAACAGGATGCTGGTACTGTGTAAGATGAAGGGGTATGTGCATGTGAGTTTCTAAGGAAAGGAGAGAAAAAGCAATGTGTTGAAGAGTCTTGAAATACTCTCAAGTCTTATTTAGAGATTCTAATGTAAATGGGGACACTCTTGGTAGGAAAAGGTCAAAGCCAAAAGTTTTTATCATATTTTTCTTCATTCTTTCAACATCAGAAGATAAAATTACCAAGGTCTTTGGACTGAGTATGGGGTGACTCAGCAGTGCAGAGTGCTGTGGTCCAGATCCCATGATCTGATTATCTGATGTCTAGAACGCAAGGGAGCCTCCTCCTGAACTAGTGTGTTTGGAAGGAAAGAGCCAGAGTGCTCCAGAAGGATTGTCACAAGACTGAAACATTGCAGACTCTGTGCTCAGCATGCTCTCCAGTGGTAAGAAGAAATGGTTTCTCCCATTCCAACGAGCAACTGAATAATCACAAGGTAAAACCTTCTCACTGTCTTCTGGGAACAAACTGTTGAATCAAAAGAAAAAAAAAGAAAGAAAGAAAGAAAGAAAGCCCTATGTGGGGTGGACTGTCTGGGTACTTCATGCTGAGTGCTACATTATATGGCAAGAAGGTGTGGACAGTATCTCCTGGTACTTCAATTAAAATCAACATTTTTTATTGCAAGACAGAGGGTTTTTTGACATAAATGATCTCAGAAACAAAAGTACGGGTGCTAGTGTTGTGCAGAACTTGTAGATGTTTCTGCAGATGATTAAGGAAAATTGGAGAAGTGGACTGGTGCACATACGTATATATGTGTTTGCGATGCTCCTCTGTTTGGGCAAACTAGGACATGAGTAAACCTTATGTGACCGCAGTTTACAAAAACTTTGAGTTGCAACTTTCCAGCAACAGGTTTTGATGTCATTAAAGAAGCCAGGTTCAGAGATCTTTGCCAACAAAAATGGAACAAGGAAATACTGGGATATGTAATCCCATGATCTCACTTATTCTGTATCAAATTGTTTCTTCATGGAAGGAGGTTTTACTGCTGGTATTTTTCAGACCCATGGTTCTAGCCAGCTTTTGTGAGCCAGAATGTCTTTTGAGCTGTATGAATATGGGCAAGGCACTTGTTCCTGTCTTATATATCTTCCTACTTGGCTTTAATTTCACATTATTTTCTTTGTTTTACTCCTACAAACATCATCCAGACCAATTCTCCTAAGCAAAGCAAACCCTATCATTCAGACTAGATGTAGATCATACCAAACACAGGATTAGACACCTGCCTTCAGGTCAGCACTGCTGCCGAAAATATCATGATAGTCTGGACAAATAGGTGGAATATCTGCACCTATAAACAATTTTTTAATTCTCGCCTACAGTGGACATAAGCCGAGTTGCTCTTTTTACCCCGCATCCTTTTGATTTGAGTTACCCTGTTGCTATGTTCCTGTGGTGCTAAAGTTTGCATTTAGTCAGTGAGTTTTTCAGTAGCCGTATGCATGAGTCACTGCACATCTACAGCTAGAGAGGAGGACCCTTGGCCAAAGCCCCTTTTTTTCCTTTAGTCCAGGTTGCGCTTAGAGAATCCATACAACCCCTGGAGTACTGTGAATAGTTCTTTCCTATATGCAGGCACCCTCAATGTGCATCAGAAAGTCAAGTTTCTGGCATGCTACCCCTTCTGCCTGGGTAAGAACCAGGGATCTGCTAGCCCTGAGAACGCTGCTGTTAAGCAGCAGCAACATTGCTTTGCTGCGCAATGTTTTAGAAGCTATATTTATGTTCAGATGAGGTAAATGTAGTATTTATTAGGTAGTTACTGTTGCACAAGATAATATTGCTAGGACTTATGTTCAGATCTTCTTTTGTAGGAATTTCTGTGTAAACAATACATATTTTTAAAACCAATAAATTGCCTTGTCCCAACTGTGGCTTTGACTGTGCGTTAATGTATGTGTCATGGCTTTAAATTCTTTGGGTCTTTGTAAATTGTGGATAATAATATTTGAATGCTCTGAAACAATTTGCCTACTAATATTTTCAAGATACTTGAAGAATCTTAAAATGATGGTGCCGTACTGTGACAACTGCATGACACTAACACACTCTTTAACAGTCTTGTTCCATGATGGTAGTTCCCAGCACCCCTGGGAAGCAGTGGGTTTTGGTGCTGCCAGCTGCCTGAAAGCAGGTTCTGCACAGAGTGGAAAATTAAAATAATATCATAATAATCACAGAATTCTTATCACTCTTAGCCTGGCTGATAATGGGAATGAGTCAAAGCTAGGAAAAAAAAAAAAAAACGGAAAAAGAAATATTCACAACAGTTTTCACTGCCACAATTTTCTTGAATTGACCTTGTTTCACCCAAGGCCTCAGAG
>NW_010585439.1:0-11112 GCF_000705375.1 Tinamus guttatus | reverse complement strand
TGAAGGGTAAAGGCCAATGCTGTGGGAGGGCAAGGGATGGGAGGTCTGCTTTGTGGATGAGGGAAGGATGTGTTAGACACCGGGTGGCCTGTTTTAGCTGTGGGCATGTTTTTTTAGGCAGGTTGAGGCAGTCTCTTCAGGAGCAGCATACTTTCAAGCCACTGGAGATCCTAACTTGATTTGTTGAGGTCCCTGTTGTTGGTTGTTGCAGTCCCTTTTCCTTGCCCTCACTCTTGAGCTGACATGCCAAAGGACACAGCTGGCCAGACAACATTTTATCTGGCTGTCTTATTTCATGTGTAAATGGTGGTCCTTATAGGACAGAAAAAGCTTCTTGGGGAGCTGAAACTTCCACTACATGTAGTATGTTCCTCAAAAGCTCATTTGGTGGTTTGGTGAAAGTATTTGGACAAAATTTCTTCTTCCTCCTGAAGTCTGGTGTGTCTGAGAAACCAGTCATCCTCAGCAGAAGGAGATGGGCTTAGACCTAGCTTGCTGTCTCTGCCTTCAAGCAGTGCCAGCACCTCCAGGTCTGGATTTGCAGACAAGAATTACATCTCCTCTCTGCTGCTTGTATGCTCAGATTGAATCTAGGAGGCATCTCGGATTTTGCCCATTTCAGTCCAAGGCATCATGGTGGGATGTGACAAGGAACAAATGTGTTGGTAGCAAAGAATAATGGAACAGTGTGGAGAAGCAGAATAACTTCTCAGATGTAGAGAATTTAGTATTTTTTTTTTTAATCTTGCTGAGCATGAGCTTTCCTTCCAGAGTCATTTTGCCAGTAACTTGATTTTGGCAAAGTCCCAGTTAATCTTTCTCCTAAGATGGAAAGTTGAAGATGGAAAGCGTTACCAACATTTGCTCACTGTTAGTGGGAGTGGAAAGATGACAACTTTAGGTGGGTCACAGAGCTCTTCCCCTGCACTTTCTTTGAGTAGAGTTGCTCTGCCCTGTCCCTTTACTCAGAGAACTGCTGATGAGCCTGAAAGACTTTGTCAGTGGTAGCAAAAGGGTACAAGATACCCCTGGGCTTTTTGCACTGACCTGCGGTTTATACATGATGTGCTGGGTCTGTGGGACGAGAGCAGGAAGGTTCTCCTGAGTCCAGTGAGCTGCTTTCAGGAGAGGCTGATGTAGCTGTTGCTTCATCCTTACTCTAAATGACTGGGTGACTATGTGCAGGTATTTGCATCATTTTCTGGAGACATCTTTCAGAGCAAGGCTCCAACTACTGCTTAAGGAGCTACAGACACATGCCTTAATGTTGTGGAGGGGAGATGAGGTGGTTGAATAGTGCCCAGTCCCTGGGCAGACTACTTAGGCCTGCAGCTCTGCAGAGGAGATTTATCATGCTACTCCCTAAAGTCTTGAGTTTTCTCTGTTTTGGATTTGCTAATCTGACTCTTTGCTTCAATTTAAAACAAGTCTTCGCCATAATCTGCAGAGTCTGGTCATCTCTGGTGCATCTAAACAGATTTGTCGCAAAGTGCTCCAGGCCATCAGAGAATCAGACAGGTGAAATATCTTCTACTACATAGAACTTTTTCCTTTCCGGATTCTCTTTCATTTACACTTTTTCAGCAGCTGCTGTGGTCTTGGCCATTTAGGTAGTATGTCACACCCTCAGATCTCAATAAGAAAAGGCCCTGCTGTCAGCATTACAAATTCTCCACTCAAACCAGTCTAAGAAGAGAAGCATGTGGTAATAGGATAGTGAATTTGCCACTGCCTTCTGGGAATTTTGGTCCCAGATTTTTGTCGGAAGCTGGAACTTCATATTTAACTGCCAAACTGTAGGTTGTTCTGGTTTGAATTTTGTTTACAGCTGAAAGTTTAGTCAAGCTTGAGGTGTGTTTGATGTGCTTAGATTTTACTTCCCATCAAAATCCCTCGGAGATGCAAAGGGAGAGTGTTGTATGCAAACAATAATTACCTGTGTTTTTCTATTCCTTGGAAAGTTTTAAGACACATTGCTAGCAACACCAGTGCCAAAATAACATCCGAGCGTGTGGGGAAAGATGCTGTATCTCTCTGTTAGTCCAGGCACCAGAGCAGTTTATGGTGTGACACTTCTCTCTCTTGAGTTGCACCATAGACCCTCATCAGCAGGTCCAGGCCTGCAGAGCACTCTGCAGGGATGACTGCCCTGGCATAAAAAGCCTTGTGATATTTTTCAGTCACTTCTAGATGTGAAATGAATCTGCATCCAGTTTTCTGACTTGCTTTAAAGAGCTCAACACTCTTTGTAGCTTCAGAATACCATTTCAAAGTCCCTCGTGATGCTCTATGGCCCAAGCCACGCTCTACCGTGTTTCAACCATCTTTTGTTTTCTTTTCCAGCAGCTGCAGGTGGTTCCTTTATTCGGCGATATGCAGATAGAACTGGCCAGATACATTAAGACCAGTGCTCACTATGAGGAGAACAAATCCAAGTGAGTGCCTGCCGTAATGTCTCTTGGCTTCTGTGTGTGTCCTGGAAGGCTCGGGAGTTGCAACTCTCCCTCTCCGGTGTGTGTGAGGTCCGTGCGCGGCTCCCTGTGTGTGTCCCTGCGAGCGAGCGTGCCTCACTGTGCTGTCACTTTTCTGTGCACGTGCCCACGTACGTGTCCCTGCATGGGGAACTGTCGCCGCCAGCCCCTGCGCGCGCGGCCAGCCGGATCCGAGCAGACGTGGCCCTGCGGACGTGGCGCCGTGCCCGTGCATGGGGGACACGGAGCAAAACGCCTGGGCCGTTTTGAGCGTCTGGCTGAGTGCTGGCGGTGTGTGCATGCTCCGGGCCACGTGTGTGAGTGTGAGCAGCGTGTCCCTGCTCTGGAGAGATTTTAATCCACATTTTTGACCCAAGGGACAAAATCCTCCAGAGTGTGAACACAGCACTGGATCTATCTGTGTAGCAGCCAGGCCATCTCGTCTACCTCTGACACTTCCCAGGCTGGAAGGTTTTGTGAAAAAGGCAGTGGGAATTCGAGCTGAACTGGGGGTCGGATGCACTGGAAATAGATGAATACTGTGTGAGAAGTGCAGAAACAGAGTCTTTAATTCAGTAGTGGTGTAGCTGTGTGAAGTAGTGCTCTGCAATCTGTAATCCAAGTCAGTTTGTTGCTCCTTTCAAATGAATTTGCAGGCGTTGATTCAGATCATACCTCTCGTGTATGAAACCCCACTTGTCTTTGTAGTTGTGCATAGTTGTCAGTTATTGCTAAAGGAACTGGTTTCAGGTTTGGAGTCTTGGAATAGCATTTGAAACTGCACAGGACACCTGAGCGAAGCGTGTCTGAGCTGTGGCTGGCTGGAGTCGCTGATCTTGGCCTAGTGACCGCAGCGAGTGAAGCTGCACCTGTAGGACCACACTACATGACAGTTGGTTCTCTCCATCGTTTCAGAGAAGCAGTCTGCCAGCTGTCTCTTGGTCAGGGTAGCAAATAACATATCGTCTCATCGCTTCGCGTCTGCTTGCTCCTCCTATTTTCCTTGGAGGATCCTCCTTTTCTGCTCTCTGAGTGGCTCAGCCAGGAAGAGCCCTACTCTGCCCTCCTGCAAGCCAGTTGAAAAGTGCCAAATAACTTTTCATGAGAATATTTGAAAAAATAACATATCGTCTCATCGCTTCGCTTCTGCTCGCTCCTCCTCTTTTCCTTGGAGGATCCTCCTTTTCTGCTCTCTGAGTGGCTCAGCCAGGAAGAGCCCTACTCTGCCCTCCTGCAAGCCAGTTGAAAAGTGCCAAATAACTTTTCATGAGAATATTTGAAAATAACGTGGCAAAACTTCCCAATAAAAATGTTTTAAATTAAAATATTCCCCAAAATTTGAATTTAATACATATTTTTAGAAACTCAGTTTAAAAAGGAAGAATGTTCTAAGTTACATTTTTGTCCTAAATAATTTCCAAAAAAAAGCACATTTCAACAAAACATGCATCAGCTCCATTCATATTTTCATCTCCAAACCAAGATAGCTTGTGGGCTGTTTATCTCTTCAGAATTGTAATGTTTGTCTTGAAATCTGTCTACCCAGTCTCTTTGCTGTACCTGACTAACAGATGTTTCTTCCTCACTCACTCACTCTCCCAGCAAATTGCATGGGACTAGCACCACTTACCCTTCCAAAGTGGTTCCATATAATCCACACTTCTTACTAATGTTCTGTTTTTGTCACTTTCTTTCCTTCCCTATCTCCATGAACCCCGGAATTAATTGGTTTTTTTCTTGCATGACATTTTGTTTCTGCACTGTGGACTAGATTGTGTGTGGCAGGGGGGGCTGGGGCAGCCTTGGCCATCCCTGTTCCCTGCCGATTGTCTGGTGGGAGCACAGGACATTGAAACGGGTAAGAGTTGAGTGATGGGACTGTGGGAGGCTGGATTTCATGAGGGATGATGTTGTCCAGCATTTCCAGGAACTTCTGGCATCACAAATATTGGCAGCAGGAACTTCACAGTTAGCTGTAGGAATACAGTTCTTGTCAGAAGCAGATTTCTCACCTCCTTTTCAAACATCCAATCCAGATCAGAAGAGTATATAGTTTAAGGTGGCCAATTATTTAAGGAAAAAAAGGGCAAGGTCTGAATATTTGAAGCCATTATGAAGACAGAATAAAACTGACATTTTTTTGTTTGCACAAAGCATTTTGGTGAAGCTGTTCTGGATCTACAACTGTGGCTATTAGAGAATTGGGGAAGAGGAGGTGTTAAATTAAATAGACCTGATCTTCACGTATTCTCACCACTTCTTCAGATGACTAGGCCACTGGCTGAAGGATGTTGCCTTCTCTCTAAGGCCCCAGTACACTGCTATGCCGTACATGCAGCTCAATGCAAATGCAAGTGTAATCTCTGTGTATTGTTTACACTCAGGGTTGTTTGCAGAGCTGAACTGGTAATGTGAGCCAGAACAACAACAACAAAAAAAGAAGAGTGGGAGTTTCATCCCTGCTGTCCTTTGCAGTCCTTTCCTGCTTTAGAAGGAAGCATGACCCAGGCCTTGCAGACCCAGAGGAATGAGCTCTAAGGGGCCAATTATCCTTAGGTTTACCAGAAAGGATCCAAGTGATGCTGAGGCTCTGCTGTTTGTTCTTCTTCCGTGAAAGCTTGCCAGATAGTGGGCTGGGAAATAGCCACCTCTGTCCACGACAAGTAGGTGAACCCAATATGGAGAGTAACCCTCAGGGTGGACTGAGATGTTCTGGCAGAAAGGTGAGGTGAGCATCCCTGTAACATTGTGAGAGACCATGTCTGGAAGACCTTGCACACATCTGCTTTGTCTGACCAACAAGTGGAATGAGAGAGAGGATACAGGCTGCACATAGTTGTCCTAAGCGTGACATGTTTTGAGAGTGCTGAGGTAAAGGGGGCAGTTGAGCACAAGGTTTTGTCCCTGAGGGTATCTGAGTGGAGCCTCTTGTCCCATCCCTGAAAACGATTGCTTTTCTGCCCAGGTGGACGTGCACTCAGAGCAGCATAAGTCCCCAGTACAACATTTGTGAGCAGATGGTCCAGATCCGAGATGACCACATCCGCTTCATCTCGGAGCTCGCTCGCTACAGCAACAGTGAGGTAAGCTCAGTGAATAGTCACCGAAATCTGGATAGATTAGGCCGGAAGAGGACAAGTCCAGTGGGAATATAGTTTGCCAAGGACATATACAATGAGGAGAGAAAGACACAAGTGGAACAAATTGCTGCTCGAGAAAGCAATAAAAAGCAAGTTATGTAAAGCCCCTGCAGGTGCAAGATCATGTGGACTGGAAGATCTACTGCAAAAGTTTTTCTCTTTGGTCACAGCTGAATTAAAATAAGATAAAGAAATATTACTGCCACTAAAGCTTGTTATCAGTCAGATGGCAGAACACCTGTGGCTTTGCAGATGGTTCTTTTCTATTACACTGAAATATCAGTCAGGGCTTGAGAGGGAAGTTCACAAGGGAAGCTCTGTTCTTGTCATTTATTGAATATCTGAGCCCTTTCTGACGTGATTCTGACTGTTTTTGAAACTGTCATCCTTATTCATCATCATTATTTTAATGAATTATTAGAGTACTCAGCCCTTTTATTGTGGCATTTTTATGTTGTTATTTAAATCAGTAAATGGTTCTGAAGGGCTTTATTACCACTAGACCGTCATGGAGGAATCCCTAAGAAAACAGAACGAGGAAATTGGTTATTTGCTCTAAGGTTAAAAGTCATACTCCCTTTTTTATAGGAATTAAGTTGTCTGCTTGGGTTTTGCCAAGTTATGGCCCTTTTCCTGAGAGAGACTATGTGCACTGGCCAATTTTAGCTTGATCACGTGGAATTCATTTATCACAGCCTTTTGCTCATTGCTTCTGGAAGCCCTTGCAGTGAGCTGCTGAGTCCTGCTATGATGTTATGTGGTGCTTTCCAGGTGGTCACTGGCTCAGGGCTGGACAGCCAGAAATCGGATGAGGAATACAGGGAGCTCTTTGACCTTGCATTACGGGGACTGCAGCTGCTGTCCAAGTGGAGCGCCCATGTCATGGAAGTGGTGAGTCCATCAAAATAGGTAACATCCTCATTTTCCCAGGTGAGCATCCACATTTTAAACACTGTGTTCAACAAAGAATGTGAAAAGATGAGCTTGGTTTGATATCACCAACTTTAAGCCTTTAACAAACATAATAAAATCAGGCATCTAATCATAGACTCTCTACTAAATGGAAGAAGAGAGTTTGATCTGTCACACTCTAGAGCTGAACCATCCTTTCCACCCAGTGATGTTAGAGGGAGACTCAATGACTGTTCTCTTAAATGAACACCTCATGTATTGAAAGTTGGATGGGATAAGCCTGGGTCTTGAATGACTAAAGCTATAATTCAAATGATGACAAAATTTTTTAATTTGGAAAGTTTTGCCACATCTCAGCACAGTCCAGGAACGTCAAGAACCCAATGTGACTGTCGGACTGCAAGTAACCCAAACCAACATTTTGGTACTGCAGAAGTAGAGTCAGAAGGAAGCACACATTCTGCTCCCAAAGGGATGCCAGACAACGTTAGCAATGTCCAAGAAGTGTTTTGCTGGCATGGTGCCATTTTCTATCCTTCCAGCTCTGCTTTTTATTCACTGTAATATTAACGTTCTCTTTTCATTTTTTCAGTACTCTTGGAAGCTGGTTCATCCCACAGATAAGTTCTGTAACAAAGATTGCCCAGGAACAGCAGAAGAGTATGAGAGAGCCACCCGGTACAACTACACCAGCGAAGAGAAGTTCGCCTTTGTGGAGGTAGGTGCCAACTGCTGCCTTATTCTGTACTGTTGTAACTGGGAGGGTGACATGGAGATAAAGTTCCATGTACTTTGCCACAAACTACCTTAGTTACTTGAATAAAGCACAAAGTGCCAGGTTTTAAAGGTGTTTTTGAAGTTTTTGGACTACAGCTTTCAAAGATTTTCTGTTAGCTCCTCTTCATAGGTGCCCACCAGCAGCTGAGAAGTTCATGCTTTTGAAAATCACTGATTAAATTCTCCTCAGCTTCCGAAGTGAAAATAACAGTCCTTCCTTCATCCAGGTTTTGCGCTCACCCAGGCAGCCAGTGTTCTTGTTATGAGTGTGCAGGGACTGGCGTGACGGGGGCTCTGGACAAAGCAGGTTCCTGACAAATTGTAACTTAAAGTTTTGACTCAGCATGAAAAATACTAGGAACGAGTAAGAACCAATAAGTGCTAGTTTTCCATCCAAGAGGAGGAAAGGGTATCTCACCTTGCTCAGCAGGTTGCTACTCCCTGTGGCCCGTAAGCAACCAGAATTAAGGGGAAAATTAAGTTCTTATGAGTTCCTGCTGGGATAGAGGCACAGTGCCAGCGTGTGACGAGAGCACTAGCATCTCTCTTTCTGATCCTGCTCTTCTGCGCTCTCTTCATGTGCAGGTGAAAGACAGAGGTGAATCCCTGTGTTTTCTTAATACTTTTGTATTAATCCCCAAGTGGGATTCAGGGTCCTCCCAAAAAAGGCATTTAGGTTCTCAGAGAAGTGCTCTGTAGAGGAAGGTCCAGAGCGATGCTTGGGTGCTGTGCAAGCAGAACAGAACCTCAGGTAGTCTCCAAGACCAGTTGGCTCTCAGTCTTCCCATGGGCAGTGGGAATAGTCCTCTGAGCCTGCTTGTGGGAGACCATCATAGATGCATTTTTCTTTCTAGTCTGAAATGGTTTGAACATTGCCTTATTTTTTGTTGCTCACTCCCTCCTGGGAATTATCATTGCCCTAATTCCACTAAACAGTACTGTACATGAAAAACTGTTGTCTGCATACTGATAAATGCCTGTGCAAGCCATACAGCTGCACATACGTGTTGAACACATGCAGTTTGCTGACACTTTCAGCCTTGCTCGTTATTAAAGATATTAAGAAACCACGAGGAGAAAAACAGCCTGCCAAGGGATGGGGGCTGTTTGCAGGAAGTTGGTGGTTGTAATGCCATCCCCAGTTTGTCATGAGCTGTAAAGCAGCAGACATCAAAAACAAATTAGTCACCTAATTACCGTATCTAAATTACTCCGATAGAATTATTTTAACACCAGGAAAAATAGGAAGTACAAGTGTTTTTTTCTTTTAAATTTTTACTTCAGGTAATTGCCATGATCAAAGGTCTGCAAGTGTTGATGGGCCGTATGGAGAGTGTTTTTAACCAAGCCATCCGTAACACTATCTACGCAGCCCTGCAGGACTTTGCCCAGGTAACCCTGCGAGAGCCGCTGAGGCAGGCGGTCAGGAAGAAGAAGAACGTCCTGATCAGGTCAGTCTGTCGTTCCTAAATGTAAATCAAAGCAGGTGTATTTACTGGTATAATGCATTTGTACTGTATAAATGCACAGCCCTGGGTTAAACTAAGTCTGATTCTGCACAGCTGGCACTACCTGTACTCATAGTATAAAATCAACCAATATACCTTGGCCAGCAACTTTTTCCAAGGCAACATTTTGGGGTGATTTCCCAAAAACGACAGTGTATATTCCCACCTCAGATATTTTTTTTCAAACATGGGCACAGCTGTGGATATTTTCCCCTTGGACTTAAAGCAAGTTTGAGAACAACTTTCCATACTCTCCCACCCGTTTCAGTGTCCTTCAAGCAATTCGAAAGACAATCTGTGACTGGGAGGGTGGTCGAGAGCCGCCAAATGATCCTTGCCTGAGAGGTGAGAAGGATCCCAAAGGTGGATTTGATATAAAAGTCCCACGGCGAGCAGTAGGACCATCAAGTACCCAGGTACGTAAATCTGCATCTCCTGCACAGGGTATTTAGGGCCTTACAGTCGTGTAAAAGTCATCTATCCTGTGGGTTAGCAGCTGTTTCCATGGTTTCTTTCACAAAGTCTTCACTCCTGTTTTGTGTGGTAAGTGTTATTTTGGTGCCTATTTTGTTGTGTCGTTTCCAAGACCTCCTTTTTTAAGGGTGCGATTATTTCTAGTGTATGGTGATGTATCACTAACGGGCAGTAAGTGCGTGTTCGCTTCCTTCCAAAGCTCTACATGGTGCGGACCATGCTGGAATCCCTCATAGCAGACAAGAGTGGCTCAAAGAAGACGCTGAGGAGCAGCTTGGATGGGCCGATAGTCCTGGCCATTGAGGAGTTCCACAAGCAGTCCTTCTTCTTCACCCACCTTCTCAACATCAGTGGTGAGACTGTGGCAGAGGGAGGCTTGAATCCAAACCTTGCATGCATAGGGCAGCAGAGGTAGATCATCTTTGCTCCTCACAGACCTATGCAGGAGATTTTCTCTTATTTTTCCAAATGTTCTGTTTCTGCCTGGTATGGGCATGTTTGTAGGTAGATAATAAACATTATGTGAATGTGAATCAGTCAGCAGTGATTGGCAAAATGATGGCACAAATGCCACAGGTAATAGTTTAGTTTCTAGGCTTGGAGCTTTCTTTCTGCCCCAGTCAAACTTCCAAGCCACTGGGCACAGAAGAAATCTGCCAGAGTGGCTTCTGACAGGCCACTGAAATTCTCTTCAGGGAGTTATGTTGCAAAAGGAACAATCTCTTGTTTCTTTTTCTTTTGCAAAATGCTGAGACAGCATGGACATGGTCTGGGTTTAAAAATGCTGATACCCTGAAAGCTGGTTCACATCCCAAACCAATTCAATATGAGGCAGAAGGAGCTGCCTCTTGCAGCACGTCCCTCCCTGTCCCTCCCCTGGGTGGTAATGCCTGTCCCCTGTGCTTTCAGAGGCGCTGCAGCAGTGCTGCGACCTGTCCCAGCTCTGGTTCCGGGAATTCTTCCTCGAGCTGACCATGGGCCGCCGCATCCAGTTTCCCATTGAGATGTCCATGCCCTGGATCCTTACGGACCATATTCTGGAAACCAAGGAGCCCTCCATGATGGAGTAAGAAGAGCTGGTGGGGCTGTGGTGGACGTGTGTTAGCTGGGGCTTTGGATTTTATTTTGCAGCAGCATAGTAAGAAGCATTAGGCTGGGAGAAAACAACTTCCTTAAGGCAGCCAGTGGGCAAAAATGTATGTTTTTTGGTCATAAACCAACAGTTGACACATAACTTAGTGATACTTTTAATCTTCATACATTAGTAGGATAGTCTGTACAACCAAAAAGCTGTGGGCCCTGGCTGAAGCGCCTAAACACCTTCTTTTCCTATATGCAAAAGAAAGAACAGGCCTTGATTAAGCAAGTCACAGCACAAATCTAGATCAGTTAGAGCTGACCTAGGAACAATGCTGACCTAGGAAACAGAAAGGAGGATTCAAGGACTGGAAAAGGGGAAGGGAAGAAAGCAAAGACTATCCAATTTTTGCTGTCTTCTCTACTTTAAAGCAAGTCATGTGCAGTGGCTGGCATGCTCCTATGTTAAATTAAGAGATAATCCATCTTCTTCTCCTCAGGTATGTTCTGTACCCCCTGGACCTCTATAATGACAGTGCATATTATGCCTTGACTAAGTTCAAAAAGCAGTTCCTATATGATGAAATTGAAGCTGAGGTAAGTACTCTTCTTGTTTACTCTGTGGAAAGTGAGCTCACTGGCTTTATATTGTCCTGTTTGACAGCCCAGTGCTTCAGGGAGTTACTTGCAGATGTGGGGGGGCAGGGGTGGAACATAATATTCTGAAAAGTTTTCAAGAGATCACAAATTTCC
>NW_010585437.1:19163-40547 GCF_000705375.1 Tinamus guttatus | reverse complement strand
AAGCATTCTATGATTCTATGACTTGAGCCCTCTCTGGGAAGGCAAGAAAGGCTCTGCAGGCCCCGTGCAGAGGAACTGCAGTGCTGTCTCCACTGCCTGCCCCGAGGCCCAGTTCACTGCTGGAGAGTGGCTGGAGTGATGTGAACACAACGGAGACTTGGCCCCTAACCAGTTAGGGGTTGAGAAAAGTGGAGTTATTGGACACTCATTTGGAGTCGCTCCTAACTGAGGACCTGGTGGTTTGGGATAGGGAAAGGTGGGAGGTGTCTGTAGCACTTGTTTGGTTGTCAAGTGTGAACGTTGACTTTTTTTGCTTCTGTTTCTGAAGCAGGAGGGAAAATGGTTTTTCATTGCCTTTTCTTCCGTTTTATTCTATATGTTGTGCCTTTTGGTTGTACCTTAGGGTTAGTAGCTCCTGCTTCCTCACTATCATTTTTGTAGTATTGGTCCTTTATGGAAGTTGGGCTTTGCAGGCTTGGAGACCTCCAGATAGGAGAGGCTCAGCACAGTCTGTTGCAATTATTCTTCTGAGCATATGGGATCTGTAGACCATAAACTGAGCCTTTCTGCATTCAGTCACATGATCCTTTCTGGTAGTCATTTACATTTATTTATGGGCTTCATATTTCTTGCATTTCTGCTTATGAGTCTTAATATGTTGGTGCTGGCCTGCATGCGGTATTTGAAGTTATTGGCAGAAAATCTGAGTAACTTAATGTTTCTTCTTCCTGCATTTCAGGAAAGTTCCACTGGAAAGTTAGTCTTATGTACTAAAGGAAAACTGTATGCTAGTGTGAGAATAATTTAATAATTGGGTTTATCAGCACTCTGCATACAATCAGTGCAAGAATTGATATTTATTGGTGTTTTTTCTTATAGTAAAAAGAAGGAAGTTAATAGCATACTGAGAGACTGGGCAATTTTTGTTTCTGCTGTGTTTGAGTGGTTCTTCTACTGAAGAACTTACCAGGTATTCTTCATAAGTGTTTCATAAAGGAAGTAGTGAATAGCAAAATACAATCGGCAGTTTCCTTAAACGGTAATTTCATGAATTTGTCTTTTTTATCTCTGGAAAATGTAAATGATGAAAATAAAACTAAAGACTCTAGATTTGAAGACTGAAATAGAGGAGAAATCTTTCCTTTGGTTTCTGTTGGAGCTGACACAAGGGCTCTGGCCAAACCTTTGCATTGTTTTCTGGTAGTAGAAAGAACAGATAAGCCAAAAAAAAAAAAAAGTGTTATGAATGGAAAGAGGAAAACAGCTTCCTTCGATTCACTAGGTAGCAATTTTTGCAGATATAACTACAATATATTGCGAAAAGAATGGAAATGTTTTTAGATAGAGGCTTAGAGCTAAATTAAACTATTTTCTGCCCTGGGAATGAGTAAAATGAAACACTTCTTTCATAGTATAGGCCTTTTTCCTTGGCAAACTGCATTGCTTTTAGGTGGGAAATAGTTGTTAAAAGTATTCTTTTGCCTCATAGTGCTTCATTAAAATAAAAACATTAGATGGGAAAGTCTTGTGTGTAGCGATGGGTTCTGTAGTACCTGGTGATAGTATTAGGCTGATCGCTTCTTTTGCTTTCACTCTTCTATATCACAAGAGAACGTTAGGAAACATTTTTATGCTGGTGCAAAGCTAATCTTTCTAAAGCAGTTGCCCATGGTACTTCTGTTTCTTATCTGAAGCAAAATATATTAGTGCTAGGCAAGGGAACCATCAGCAGTGTTTTTGCAACATGCATGAACGTGTCATTCAAGACGTCTACTCCAGTCTTGTCTTTTCATCTCGATATCCCCGTAGTTTTTGTCCTGCTGTCATGTCTGCAGCTGGAATTCAGGTCAGCCAGTCCCATTGCAGGCAGCCCAAAGGGAGCAGGATGTTTCTCTAGCAGCCTCCCGTGCTCCTCGCAGGGACCGGCGCTCCCGTCCTTGCCCTGCTCCAGCTTCCCTGCCTCGGCACTCATCCTGGAGAAGACGGGCAGGAAAGGCTGGCTGGCTCCCACACCCACGCACCTCCAAGCACTGTTGTGCAGACTCCTGATGAACGGAGAGCCTGCATTAGAAAGACTAAACCTTCCCTCAGAGGATCAATTAGCAACCTTAAAATAGAATGAAGTGAGGCAGAAGCCCTTGCAGAGCCCTTCTGCCAGTAGCTCTTCTACTTGGAGAAAAATCCGGGAGTAAGCAAATGTCTGACATGACAGAGAGCTTTTTGTCCTCATCCCCCTTTTAACACTTATTTCACTGTAATTATTGTAGTGTTACTGTTCACAGTAATCGAGTTACAGTTGCATCAGCATTTCTATTAGCAATTTCTATTTCCAGGGCTTTCAGCTTGGCTGTAAATACTTGCTAACAGTTAAAGTTTGGCACACAAGGCCTTACTCAAGGAGCAAACTTCAAAATGATTTTTTTGGTGCAATTGTTCTAAATCTTTTTATTTCATGAATGCATAATAAAAATACAGGTTTTCTTCATCTGACACACCAGTTTCTGTATCTATGAATCTGATTTAAAGAGCTGAGATATAAATTTCAGTATAAATCTTGGGGCTGTCAGTAATACATTATCTCTACCAATCAATTCGTAACATATTGGGAAATGCTGGTGTTTTGATAATTAAAAGTTAACATGTAATTGCCAATGAATACCAGATAGTTTTTGATAGCAAAGACAGTGAATATGCCCAGCCTAGAATTCTTTATTTAGTAATTCACCTAAATAACTCCATCTAGGTCCTAATTAGTTTTTCCCAATGCGTCTTTAAAGTTCCTTCTACATTATTTTTATTTTCTTCTTCACATCATTGCCCTCACACAATTTTGTCTATGTTTGCAAAATAGTTTGAATAAGTTGCATATTTGTGTGTGTTGAGCTTACCTTACACAGCTTTGATTTGTGGGACCAGCACTTACTCAGCAGTTCAGTGTAACTCTTATTGACCTTGGCAGCTGTCACATCGTTTGCTGGATTTTATGTTGCTGGAGGTGTCAGTGTTCAGGCGGAAAGATGTGCAGAATATGTGTGATTATTTGCAGGCAGGAATGAGGCAGACCCAAACCTGCATTTCCAGCAGTATTATTTCACAGATGACAGTCATAAGAGACCTGTGACCAACTTTAACCTTTTAATAGTATGCATAAATTAAGGCTACAGTGACCCGAAGAGAGAATCCACTGCTGCCAAATATAGAAGTTGTAGTTGAGGGTCTTTAATTAGCATGTTCTTCCCTACCTGCCCCATGTCAGAAATGAAAACCAGAGCCTTTATTAAATATTCTGAGAGCAGCACCTGTAGACTGATCCTTTTTTAACAAAATATTTTACCAAATGGACAGATCTTTAGTCCATATATACAGTGCGCTAGATAAAGACTAGACAAAGCTCTTGGTATCTGTTAGATATCCAGAGTAAGAAGCTGGAGCCTAAGATTCCTGTTGCCTTTCTTCCCTCTAGGAATACCTGCCTACTACCCCTGTTGTAGACTGCTGAGAACCCAAGTCTGAGATTGACCTTCCCCAAGGCAATCAAGTTCATACTGAATCCTTATCTGCATAATGGTTCTGCAAGGAACAGATGTGGTTCAACAGTGTTTGTAATGTAAAGCATGATGCTTTCTGAGTGTCTTGGGTGTCCTCTTGAGAGCAGGCCAGGGTGAGCTTAGATTTCAAGTTTGAATGCTGCACCCAAAGGCCATCCACAGCTTCTACATGGCACGTAGGGTCCTCAGCATCCATGGCCTGCTCTGAACTGTGCGTCCTGCAAAGGTTGATGCCTCCCAGGCCTGAGCTGTGCGCGGGACGGTCCCTTTCCAGTGGCTGGAGCTACGTGCTGCGAGTCCAAGGTAACAACCTGAGCCCCTGTGTTGAGTCTTACCCAGCCCTGCAAGAGCAAGATCACCTATGCTCGTGAAAAGGCTCTATGGAGCGAGAATAAGAGTGATGATCCCTGTGACTTGACAAAAAAAATCCATTTTGAATCATTATATTCATCTCAATTTTTCTGGCAGCTTTATCTGGAAGGTGTATTATCTACTTTTTGTCTCATATTAGAGCTCTTTTGCACATGAGACTTTCTGTCAGAGGGAGTTGTTTATGTGAACCCTGGTAAATGAATAAACTACTTGAGGTGCACATCACTGTATGGCTGAAACCTTGGGCTTACCCTTATCCTGTCTGTGACTTTACCGACACAGCTCAGACTGAGGCTGAGTTGCTCTGGTGAATGAGCAGAGTGTGGAAAGGTTAAACTCCCTCAGAAAACTTTCTACTCTTACCACCTCCGTGCCTCGCTCTGCTGGATTATTTCTTTCTTTTCCTTTTCTGCCAGTTTTTTTACTCTGCTGATCAGTCTGATCTGCCTCTTCAGGTGTCACTGCCAGGCACGGAATATGCCTGCAAAATGGCTTTTTGGGTGCTGTGTGGGAAGCTGCCCAAAGAAACGCCCTCATCATCAGCCATTGGAGCCTTCTGCCAGCGCTCACAGTAACACTTGGTGACAGACATCACCTTTTTGCAATGGTCAGAGCAGTGTGTGACACTCACTTTGACCTCATATTGATTAGCTCCTTGTTTTTTTTTTAAGGTTCTAGCAAATAACTGTGTTAATCCGGATAAACCCAATCACAACTGAAAGTCAGCATTATCTAGGCACGAGCCTCCAGCCACTTCCTGATGGAAGCTGAAATGCTACCAGAAAGATTGCTTATGATTTTAGCTGAGTGTTGTGAGGGACTTAGTTATTGACATTTTTTCTGAATACCTGTCTTTGCTGATTTTCATCACTGCAGTTAACTGTGCGCAATTTCCCCAAACGTGTCCAAGTGGAGCAATTAATTTAATGATGGATAAATTGCAGTATTTAAAATCCACAGACTGTTTTCAGTCTGTGTTCCGCCAAGCTGTTTTGCTTGGATGCAGCACTTAGGTCATGTCCTTAAGCACAGGAGCATAAAGATACTGATGTTGAACCTGTAAGGAGCCACACGCAGGTATGTATGAGGCACTGATTTCAACCCTGTATTATAGTTCTGGTATTTTTAAAGGCAGGAATTCCTAGGTTTTAGTGATGGTGCTCTGAAAAGCAGTATCTAAATCCTCTCTTTGCAACCCCAAACATTCCTGTCCATCATATCAAAGTGACAGTGGTAAAACTGGAGACTGGTATGGGGTTTCAGCCCTGTTTGATTGGAATTAAACTTTCATTGACCCTTGGTAGAAAAGTTTCTTAAACTGTGGTCTGGTCTTTTACTTCCTGGGGAGTTGGAAATCAGAGTTAATGAGTTATATCAAGGTGAGAAACCCTTTCCTTGGAAACATGCTGCCCTGTCTCCCTAATGTTGCAGCCTGGCCTGAAGCTTACCATGGCTACAGAAAAGAAGAACAGAACAGCCATTCTCGCTGCTTTCTGGGCAGAGAATTTTCTATCTATTACTAGTTTCTCTTTTTTCTTTTTTTTTTCTTTTTTTTTCTTGTTTTTTTTTCCTTTTTTTCTTTATTTTTTAGAATCAGAAAGAAAAATATGATATCACATTCCCTATAACCAAAATAGACAATGTTATGATATCTTTAGGGTGTATATTTAAAAAGAAAGGAACAGATTCATGAGAAATCAAAATACTGATTTCTTCCCCCCCGCCTTTGCTTGCTCAATTGCCCTGGAAAGTTGACAGGAATTGCTTTCAGTCTGCCTGAGAATGCTGTAGCTAAAAACGTGTATCCCAGAAAAGGCATTTTAATGACTAAATTTTTTGTCTTCTGAGGCGGGCAGTCCAGAATGTCTCCTGTCTCCTTTTCCTTCCTGGCACTGTTAAGAGTTGTGTTTTACTCAAAGCTTTTTAGTTAGTAAGTGAAAACATAGCCGTGCGGGAGCAGCCCCTGCTGCAGCCAGGGCTGGCCCTTCCCTGCAGCCCTGCCCTTCTCCTGGCAGCCAGACCTGCCCTCAGGGGCAGGAAAATCCAGCCCTGTGCAGAGAATTCAGCCTTGCTTGCGCCTCCAGGCAACTCAAGGCTATGGAGACACCTTAACTCATGCACTTACGTTGCCTACTTTTAATTGCCAGATGTCTTGAGCCACCCTTTGGCCACGCAGACTGCCAGTTCTGCCCTCAGTGAAATCCCGTACTAGATTTCATGGCTGTACAAGGCCATGTAAAAAAGCAGAGCAGAACAGAGCAGGAAATTTGTGAAGTCTTGCAAGGCCTCCCATGGCTTGAACGGCTTGAAGGCAGGGGCTGTCCCATTCGGCAGTGGCCCTGGCGCTGTGCTGGGGGTGCCAGCAGAGCCCCCATCAGCTCCCGTCCCCACGGCTGCCGAGTCAGCGCCGGGCCCAGGGCAGCTCCCTCAGACCAAACAGTCCTCTGGGCAGATTTTTTCTTCTCTGCGTCTCTTTGTACCCCTGATCTTATCGATTTTATTGGCTGTGCTAATTTAGCAGCCCTTTGGGCTGATGATCGTAATTATAACACACTGCACAGCTTGAGTAAACAGGTCCATTGCGGACATAACATTTTCAGCTGTCCAATGGCAAATACACATACTTTTGGCAAGCTGAGCTTCTTAAATGCCTTTCGCTGCTACAAATCCTGCTGCAGTGTTGTGCAGAAAAGGAGAATTATTCTGTATAAAGGTAAACTCCATTTATTTTTGCATATAGCTCTAAAATTACTGAATAACTGAATTCTTTTGGAGGAGGCAGACATTGACAGAATTCAGGATAATTTTATTGCCTACCTAACCATGTTTTTTTTTCTAATGAGATAAATATTTATGCTTGATTTTTCTCTGACAGCAATTGCAGAGTAGCTGTGTCATGCAGTTGGCAGAGTGCATTTTAAATTAAAATATTTGTTTTAAAGTTCAGTGATAAAATACAATGGCAGTGCACATATTACATACATCGTACGCAGTAACTGATAACAATTATAAAATCCTGTGCTAGAAAATTGTGATGAAAGAACACTTAGAGGAATGAAAAATGAACTGCTCAAGGTTCACACGATGTCAAAGGTAAGGCTGTATGGGCAGGATTCATCTGCTCCCCCGGTGCAAGAATTAGTGACTCCTCAGCTCCTTGGGGGCTTCCTGCTGCAATCAGTGGGCAAAGGTGCAACGCCCTGTTCTTGTGTGCCTGGTCCTGAATAAATAAAACTTGACATCATAGTTACATGTATATATATAGTACATATATAATTACAATATAATAATTGCATTTGGAGTTTCAGTATGCTCTGATACAGACGTATAGATTACCCTTATAACCCAATACTGGCAGAAGCCAGACAACATCCAGTCCTTATTTTCATCCTTATATATTCCAGCCCCAGCAACTCTGCCCTTAAATTAGCTGGAAGATAGAATGAATAATTCTACTTTGCAAAACGTTGTGACCTCAGATGCTTTTTGCTTTCTGTTTTTGGCCTCAGAGTGAAAGCCCTGGCCCAGAGCAGCGAGCTGGGCATGCGCCAGGGTCAACCCTTGCTCCGGAGCAGCTGCCCCTGGTCACCCCGTGATGGGGCCGACGACGCGGCTACCGACTGCTCTGGCTTGAGCCTGAGCTGGAATTCTGCTGGTCTGATCAATCTGGGGCCTGAGGACTCGAGCTTTCAGCATTCCTGGTAAGCTCAACAGGGAATTTGCCAAATTAGACGGACCTCTTTCTTAAATTATTCTTGTAGTTGATTTCAGAATGTCATGCAGTCAGTTCTGAAGTATTGTGAGTACTTGGAAGCAAGTGTTCAAGAGGACTTCAGCAGCCAAAGATGTGTCTTCAGGAAGCAGCAACTGGTATGAGGAGTGATCAGTACAGGGAAACAAGTGATGTGATTAGTTTTAGCAGCATATTTTCTGTTAGTTTTACCCATGTAGCTCTATGGATGGATAGATAAAGTGGGAGTTCTGATCACTCCCGCTCCATGATTTATTTGGGTAAAGCACTTAAACATGTCTCACTTTGAACAGTATTTAAACTCCATCTTTAAGGTAGATATTGTATTTTATTTAATCTCATGCAAAATATTCTTCTAGTTTATTTCTAGCTGTGCTTCCAAAATAATCATATTGCTAGGGGAACATTAAATACTGTTTTCCTAATATGCTTTTACTGAATTGATATGGTACCGTATTTTAGGTCTGCTATGGTGGAAAGCCTTTCTTTCCTGTAGGCAAATGTTCAGTATCTGAACTAATAAACTCACTTCTCAGGAGAGAGAAGCTTCAGAGAAAAATGTTATTGCTCTCAATGTGACTTTACAGGTAAGTAATGCTGAAGTGAAAACTCTTTTTGGAATAATGATAATTTACCTTGGCTAAAGCTCTCCTAATGTTTTGTTTTGCATGTGATCATATCAAGCTCCAAGCTGTTGGAGTACATTTCTGGCAAATGCTACTTTTGTTTTACTAAGATGAGATTTCCTAAACTTTTGCCACTGCTGAGCTCCGATCAGAATGAATTTTAGTTTCTCTGGCCTTCACTTGATTTGTGCAATGCCACGGTACAATGTGAAATGTACCACACTGACTGCCCTTAAGGAATTTTTTTGGCCATTCTATGCTCTATATTTCCCAGTTAACCTTTTTCCTAAGTGAGATTCTACTTTTGGGGTGATAGTCCTTGATTAATTATTAGCTCTTATTGATCATTGTAGTTATAGGAAGTATAATTCATTTTTTTCTGCCAACTAACTTGTTTTTGTGAGCCAACAGTTTGCAGAAGTGGAATCTATACAATCGTGAGATATATTGGAGGAAAAGTTTAAGGGAAGAAGAAGAAATACTTCAAGAGTTACCTGCTGTGGCATTATCTCCTCCTCTTTCTTCCACCGAGGAAGGCAGCACCTGAATTTGTGCCCTTTGAAAGAACTGTGAAGTCTGACTCTTTCATACGGCTCATGACCATTTTCAGAATATTCTGAAGAGCATGGGGAGATTTTTTTTTTTCCCCTAGAGAAGAGTATGCAGAGAACCTAGTACAGATGTAGGATTTTTGTGAAGCGGGTTTCCTGGGGAGCAAGGTACACGGTGTCCATTTTTACCTACACCTCCTGTTTGAATTTCTACATGTTTCAAAGGAGCAATCTGTGCCTAAGTCAGGAGTAGCAGGGACACTGCTAAAGTGAGATTTACTCTCTCCTTTCCATGCTACCTGGACAGATCTACCTGTGAAGTCTCAGCTTTGTATTTTTGTAGGGCAAGATTTTTCTAACTGTTCTGCATGGTTATTTGTTATTTGAACCATAGGATAGTTCTCTGAGAACTGGTGTTCAGGCCTGACCTACTAAGTCTGTTGTAATAATAATATCACAGTCAAAAGTGGGGTTGTTTTGCCCTTTAATCTACAAATTTCTAATAGCATATATTTTCTGTTACTTAAAATTTTGTATGCCTATAGCTCAACCAGCACACTATGCAAGCTGCTTGAGAATGCAGCCTATAAATGCTCAGCAGTTTAAACTCTGGAGGAGGTGTGGGCACGGAACTGTTATAACAGGAGGAAGAAAAGTTTCTGAGTTTTACAGCTGTTTTGAGTCTGTAGCAGCTATTGCCCATTACAGATAAGTCCTCAGATGCTGCGGAAGACAGTTCGAGGAAACATCATCTATGTTCTGGCTGATGGATGTTTGGGATGTATCATATGAGAGGATGGTCCCCCTTTACCCTCCAGGTATTTTATAACTAAAAAGCTTCTGCAGCCATTACTAACAGAGTGGATAGCTGAGTACTGTTGACTTCAAAGCTATTATGTAAGGAAATAAAACTCGGTGCAAGGTTTATAAAATCTACTATAATTAGACCATTAATTGTGTCATCTTTTTGCCACAAAAGTTGAAGTTGCTGGTTCCGATAAGCAAATGTTATTTCCTAGATTCAGGTTAAGAGTTAGGATGTTTGATACATGCAGTGCTGAGGATCTAGAAATAAGCCCAATCTCAGAAGACGTGGGCTGGACATGTCAGTTAATTACGAGGTGCCTTTTGCCTCCTTCTCTCAGGCAAATAATTTTATAAACATTAAAAATGTGTGTTTCCATTGGATAATAAAATTGGTATGAGATCTATTTCCCATTAAGTGAAGAAGATTGAATGTGAGTAGCCAATAAGACTTAGTGAACAGCAGTGCTTATTTTTAGATTATGCTTTTAAAGCTAAGCCATATCTTTAAGTCCAAGGAAAAGGTGCCATTTCTTTCATTATATTTTTACACTTGATTTCTTTTGGCAGGCTAAGACAGCAACCTTATGTGAAATGGATGATTGGTTAGGATTTTCTGAATACTGATTTCCAGGTTATTTCATTTCTAATAAATCATTTATAGAGAAAGTAGTCTTTGGGAGTTGTTCCTATCCTTTGTTTGGTTCTTCTTTTCTTGATTTGTTTTTAAAGAGACTAGGCACTAAGTAGTTCCCAGGCTTCTGTTCAAGTTCCTGGGTATAACCAGCTCCTCAAAGGGCTGAATGGACATTGTTGGACCACTGCTGCTCTTCTTGGTAATTTAGTTTTCCCTCCGAGTACAGCAGGGAAATCTCCTTTTCAAGGCTAGAGATCTATTGTGATCCCTTTATGCCTCTCTGGGTACCTAAGGAGTTCCTTGAGGGGTGTACAGAGATCCCAGCTTGTACCAGCCGCTGCATCCAGTACTCCAGCGATCCCACACTGCAAAACACTCTCAGGTGCTCATCACACCTGGAAATAACTTACCGTGCCTGGGACCAAAGTGGTACCCAATGCAGCCAAGGCTGTGTGCGTAAAGGAAACTTTCAAACTGCCTTTTTTTTTTTTTTTACTTTTCTCAGCAAAGGCAGCAGAGTTCCAGCTGCCTCAGGACCCAACCCAGTGGGCTCACCAGTTCCATATCTGTGCATTTTTTTTCATTCCTCTTGTTGCTATAAATTAAGTATTTAATCATTTACAAAGATTCTTTAAGGGTTTCTAGATGGATGAGAAGACATCAATCAAATTATGGGCACTTGCTGGCAATCATATGGACCTGCTTTGCCTGCTGAGAAGAGCATGAATGAATTTAAATTAACATTTAATGGCCCAGAAAAAATATATTTTAGGTGCTCTGCAAACTAAACTCTGGGAACCATGTTAAACTGAAAATCTTCTGTTTCTCCATACTGTTTCTGATCCATTCTGTTTCTCCATATTTCACTTTGCATTCCGTCATTCACAAGGGAATCTGCACATGACTCAGATTTTCACAAAACTTTCCATCCATTTAGGTCAGACTGCCCTTTTAAGAAGTAATGGGTTCCCTCTTATTTATTGTCATAGACACAAAAATAAAAAAAGTTTGTAATTATTTAAACGTTTATATCCAGAAATAATGTAAAGGGAGGGAAAGAAGCTGAAATCTGGTGATGCTTTTGTGCTTGATGTGTTTCAGTGAAGTATAGCTTCTCGTTTGCTGTTGCTCCCGTGCCCCCTCAGCTGCTTTCCAAAGCTCAAGCATCAGGCCCACAGAAGAAGACTAAAAGCTTCTTCCTCCTTGGTGGTGACAAGAAGGACTATGTGACCCACGCCGTGTGAGTAAGATGAATCTGTCATAGAGCCTTGATGTAGCTGAGGACTTTGGAAGGAGCATTTTGGTTTTCTGTCTGAGTTTCCTGACAAATCAGGACTTGGGGTTGAGGTAGCCCTGAAGGGTTAGACAGGAAGTATAGTTGTTGAGAAACAAAATACTAAAAAAAAAAAAAAGGCAAAAAACAACTAAATCGAGAAACGTACCATGAGAGTGGGTTTTGATGCTGCCAAGCTTCCTAGTAATGATGTTCACTCTGAAGTACTGAGTCCTTCTGTGGACGACCTTTTTCTAGCTTTGATTTGAGCATGAAAGACAGGTTCTAGAGGCTCCTCCTTTAAAATACTGGGTTCAGACCCATAGGTAACAATCCACCCAAGGTAAATAATACCATGGTGTTATAATTAACACCTTATTATGCGTTATGCTTTTCACATCCCGGAAGAGCATACAGATCTAAGGACATTTATCTGCCTTGTGTGAAGCAGAGTGGCATCAGTAGCATTGCTTAAGCTCTTCAAATTGCACTGACCAGTGCACGCAGCTGTGCTCTGTTCTGGCTGCTCCTTGTTCAGGCACTAACTTAGTGTGTGTTGCAAATGTCATTTAGATGCATGTCAGCGGATGACCAATCAATGTTGTAAATATTCTCATCCTCGCAGTGAAGATAAATGCAAAAGTACAGCACAAAAGGTGAGTAAATGTATCTTGTTTCCCCATCTTCTTTCCATCCATTTAAAATACTTCTGTATTGAATCTTATATTAAATATTGTGTTTATTTGAATCATCTTTTATTTGAGTAATATATTGTAGCACTGAATTTGGGAAGGCTGTAGAAAGACTGCAGAAAGCAGTCCCTTACTATCTGCTATTACTATCTTACTGCTATTTAGCCCTTCAAATGGATGAAGAAAGGACTGTGATGCATAACTAGGAGATGGAATTAAGCCATTTTCCAGAGCTGGTCATGTAGGAACAGGTTTCTTGTGTATGGCTGATGTGTGATTGGTTTTTTTCTCCCCAAATAAAATCGGTGTCAAAGTAGAAGCTTCATTTGAGCCCGGGAAATCCTTGCACAGCATATTTCAATTATCAGCTACATTCAAGAGATCTGTAAGACGAGGATATGAAGACTCTCCTGCCATTTCAACTGATTTGGTCTAGCATTTACATAAAAAACAACAGTTGCTACCAAGAGGTATAGGAACCTCCTACTCTAGTCGTAGATCAAGAAAACAAATGTCTCTGAACATGCCCTTCTTTTTATTATGAAAGCCCTCTTTTGGGAAGATGGGAGAGAAAGAGGCAAAGAGATAGTAGGAGGAAAATCTCCCATCTGTTTGTACTGTTGAAAGAAGTATAAATCTTTTTCACTTAGAATAGTAGAGATGATTGCATTTCCTGATTTTAAACAGAACAACATAAAATATGTCTGGCTGGCTCAGACCAGCAGTCTGTCTGTCTGTCTAGGATTCTGGCCTTGGTGGGAACCGTGGGGATGCTATTTAGTGCGTAAGCCCTGCTCTTCTATGTGCCCATTCCCCTCCTAATTCCCCAGAATCAGACTTTTGAATTAGGAATGTTAGCGCATATATTTTTAAATGGAAGTAGATGGTTTTTGAAATACTTTAAGCAGTGGAAAAGGATAAATTTGGCTTACTTTCATACTGCACAGTTTTTGCTGCCCCATCCTTTTCTCCTCCAGCTTAATAACATCTATCCAGAAGAAAAATCTAAGTATTAAGGGCTTGGGACAGCCTACGCAGAAGTGACAACTCTTTGTCTGTACCAGCGTTCACGGTTAATGATCTTTCTCAGTCGCATGATTTAAGTATATCTTTACATTAACTCTTCTCAATAGCAGCATTGTGTTCGAAAGCTACCTGTAAGATACGTGGGAGATACGAGTTCTGGTGACTGTCGAGATGATGTTGCAGAGCTTCATAATTCTATCCTAAACTAGGAGAAACTTGAGCTGCAGCTACTTTTATGTTATTATTTTTTGGCACTGGTTCAACTAGTGAATAACCATTAGCTGTCACTGGCTCACTGATGAATTCATATGTCCTTTTTAATTACTTTGGAGTGTGCGCCTAAAGGCTGTAACAGGCTCCTTGAAGTAATATAAATGAATAAATCAACAAGAGGTAGCCTCAAAACTATTACACTAGGGAGTGCAAACAATTTAGTAAAGAAACTCTTATTCAAAGTTGAATATTTGTGTTAAGTTTCTTGAATGCACTGTTTAACAAACTCTACAGTTTTTGTTAAAAGATTATTCTTGTGTGGAGAGCAAAGAACAAATATCAAATATCTATTGAGATGAACTCGAGAGCTCTCTGAGTTAAAGAAGTTGGGACAGAAAATGCAGAGACGTTTTAATCATGGTGCTGTTAAGGTTTTTTTTTTTTTTTCCTTTTTTTCTTTTCTTCAAATCTGAATGGTTTGGGGGAAAAGAAGACACAATGACAGTTAATTATAACTAATCCTACAGCACTTCAACACAGACTAATAAGTTCAGAGAGTTCTGCTAGTATTTAGTTATATCCTTGGGAAGCCATGAGTCTTGGCCTAAAATAGTTCTGTTGTTTCTTGGCGTCTGAAGAAAATAGTTTAGTAAATACATTTGATATGGTGCTGCAAACAAAGGCTATGGTGAAGAAATCATGACCTTCAGCATATGTAAGTTTTAGGATTACAAAGCCCCTTTTAGAAATAAATAAAGTATAGGTTTGTCATTCAAACATAAATTTGACATGAAACGTCAATCAAACATGAAATGTAGCAGTTAGTTAGCAAGACCATGGTTCATGAAAACTGTTTGAGCCTATTATACATGCATCCAGTGATGGAAAGTAAATCACTGCAGAGCAAAGAAGGAAATACCTAGATAAAGATTCTGGTGGGACGAAAACGTTTTTAAAGTTATTTACTGTTGCCTCAATCACTTGGGAATATTAAGGCACACAGGATCCCCTGCGTTTGCAAAGGTTTGAGTCTGTTACTCCCTGGACTGCTGATGTTCCCGAGCGCTCTGCCTGTGGTGGCTTTGTGAATTATTGAAGTGTGGCAATGTGTCAATTACCCGCTTCACGGATTACCTGGTTTGTGAAATGGTGCTGATCTGGGGGCTTAACAGGACAAACACCTGGTGGAGAACAGAGGAATAGGTAAACTCGACTAATGTCTAAATGTTGATTGATAGAAAACTGCCAGTATGAGTGCAGGGGCTGTAATATGGTTTTCTTGAATTACAGCCTAAGTAGTAAAGTAACAGACGCAGTAACTGTGCCTTCAGCAGAAATGAACCCAAAAACCTGACTTGATTGGACCTGTCAGACAAATTCACTGTCAAGCTGAAAGAGAAAGAAAAAAAAGAAAATATTTAACTCTTTAAAAAATGCAACAAAAATGTTTCAGACTGGTTTTGTATCTGCTCTTTGAGTTTCATTTAACTGTTTTCTAAATATATCCACGTAGATATGAACAATACTTGAATCCTTACTACTGGGAAGTGGTTAAGTTTAATTAATGATATTTCCTATTCAAAAATTTGGAAAAAGGCAGTTTTAGAAACTTTAAAAAGCTTGTTAATGTAAAATTGTGAATAATGCATTTATTGGGTTTTTTTGTGTGTGCACAGATAGATAGAACATCCTCCTTGACATTCCTAATTTGTCAAGGTATATAGGATGTGTAAAAATTCTGAAGAGTGCTATGATGTTCGGGCATCAAAGAGGAAATTCCTAAAAAGACGAGAGAACTGTTATAAAGCAAAGGTTTTAGCTATCAGTAGAACAACCCTCCAGCCCTTGGTTCTCCAGGCAACAGGCACTGGCTGCTTTTTAGTGCAAGTACCACACACATCTTCAGGAATTTGTGATCGAATATTAAGCTTTTGGCTGAATTTCTACTGCTGCTTTCATCCTATTTCCTTTGTGAAATTTTAAATTCCATTAATATTTTGTCTTTAAAATTGCTGTCATCTATAGTCTAAACACTTCTATTTCATGTTGACAGGGCATTTAATAACAGCTAATTTAAATAATAAACTGTAGTATGGTATTATGTCATATTATGGCAGATTTTTTAATATGAAATAATGTTAGTAATGCTTATGAATAAAGCAATTGACTGTATAAAACATTCACAAGATAAAGACAGCTACATCAAGTTCAGTATGGCACTGAGTGAAATCTGCTTGTTATGAATGTGACAGGGTCAAACCAGCAAGCAGTGTCTGTATCCCCAAACTTCTTATCACCACTGGCAGATTTGGAGGTAGGGTCATTAAAATGCTTAGTGATTGGAGGTACCTGGGTAGAGACTGGCCGTGTATGACACATTTTTGTCTGCAAAACAGGTTTTTCTAAGCCACAGTCCATCTAGTAGGGACACGGAGCAATCAATGTGCACCAACACTGGCCTGAAGTACAACTTCAAGGTGAAAATTTCAGTGTGATTACAGCTTGATGATTTGTCCTAGGCGTCAAGACTTTAATCTCTTGAGTGGATGCTCAGGATAGGGTTGGATCTCCTTGAGGCAAAGCCCTTTTTTGAGGGAAATCTCCTATAGTGGTGTCTATCTGCAGATCCCCCAGGCTTGACTAAGCATGAGAGGCAATAACTAGGAAGCACGTTAAAAACAGCAAGTCACTTTAACATTAGCATTAGAATTCCATTATCGATTGTGTCGAGCAAATCCCTACTACCTTGTGTTCAACACCTAATTAAACCAGTGCAACAGAAAGAGCAAAAGACAAAACCAAAAGTACAAGAAAATCTCCCAAATTTTATTTTTTTTCTTCATAGTCACTGATAGACCTCAGATCTAATAAGCAGTCACTAGCCTGAGCCCTCCTTATCTGTTATCCCCTCAAGATCCTACTGTTTTGCGTGGCCGGGGGGCTCCTGCCCTGTCGTGGCTGTGGACTAGGTGGTAGATACGTCGCTTCATGCTGCACCTTCCTCGTGTTTTCGTCTAACGGGCGCGCTGTGATGCCTGCAAAGGCCTCTCCCCTGCACGTGGGTACTGCGTTTCTGTGACCGCTAATGAGGCTAACACGTTTTAAGACCCTGGGGACCCGAGCTAAGAAGATAGCGGGTTGTTTTCAGGAAGATCTGGTCTGTGCTGTAACTTGTGGTAATTATGTAACTCGTAAATATTCTTCCTTCTTTACCCCATCAGAAGAACCCCAAAAGAGAAAAATGGCCAACATATGTCAGTCCTGGGGAAAAATTTCTATTCTTACACCTTTTATGAAAAAGGTTCTTTGCTCTTTTTCCCTCCCCCCTCTTTTCTCCCTCTGGCATGGCAGTGTAATATGCAACATTTGTAATCCATTGTGGTATCTGTACTCATGGGGAAGCAGAAAGGATGAGAAAAAATCTCCGTACGGTGGCTAGGCAGCTACTATGTGGGCCAATGTGGGTGAAATCTTTACCAAAATTCCAGTCTGACTTGCAATCTACCCCACGGAGCCAGCAGAACCACTCTCTGGTACCTGTACCCTGAACTGTGGTGTGTGCTAAAGCCATGCAAAGGGGACCTGTGTCATTTGGGAATTGCCAACGTTTGTGGGACCTGCAGAGCAGAACTTACATGGCAATAAATAGGAAGGGACACGTGATTTGTGGCTAGAGCTGACTGGTTTGCTGATCAAGTTCTGCATGCCCAGGTGAGCTCGGGGCTGCAGGGAGGATCGATTTCAAGCCCTGGTTCTGCAGTTATTTCACGTTTAGGCAGGGGTGCACATTGGGATTTCAGGTATTGTACTTGCTAAATGGGTAGTGGGGTGCCTTAACATTAAAAGTGACCATAACTATTCACAGAGGTGCACTTTAACCAAAATATTAGTAATAAGAAATATCTTATTGCCTATATGCATTTCTCATATTTCTAAAGAATATAAATGCATATTTCCTGTATGCATTTTCCATGTATTACTGAAGAAGTCATCGTCTACAGGCATGTTCAGTTGTGGCTGCTCTCTTGATAACTATTTCCATAATTAAAAATAAATTATTTAGTCCTTAAATAGGAATATTATTAAACCAAATGCCCGTTTAATCGCTGTTAAATCTGCCACAAAGAAATGACACCACAAAAAGCCTGAATGAATGATATCCTTTTTTCCCCTCCCTCTTTCTAATTACACATGATGGCACTCGCGGTGTCCCTTGCGAACGCAGGGAATTGGTGCAGCAGGGGAAATGCAAGCTTCCTTATGCTGCAGTCTGTTCATTAGCATTGATTTCTGAGGCACTGCCCCTAAGGAGAGAGGATAATTTCTTTTTTTTTTTTTCAGATTCTTATGATCTTAGCTCATAATAGACTATTAAAAATAACTTCGAAACCTTGGTGTAAGTTTTGGAACAACGAGAGGTTCAAAAGACTCATCATAATCCACCTTTCTGAGGCATTAAAGCCCAAATAACCACACCTACTTTGTGCCTGTCCTGTAGGTAACGCGTGTTTAAAGCTGTGCCCTAAGACTGCAGATCCATTGTGGAAGACATTCATTATCTGCCTGGCTTTTTTCTTCTTTTCTGTGGTGCCGTTGACTTCAGGAAGAAAGTTAATACTGCTACAGGAAAAAATGTGATGCTTCATATATGGAAAAAGCTGTCACTTACTTGCAGGTATAATATCCTGGTGGAAATTATATAGTTCAGAATCTCTTCTGTGTTGTTTTTCTGAGCCGGATAAGCTTCTGTGGTAGAGTGTACAAACACCACTATCACCAGGTTTAGAAATAGTTCACTGTGACAAAAACTAGAGATGTGATTCATTAATCTAACTTAATCTGATTTGTACAGTCCCTTTTGTTAACTGTGGGCATATGAACCAATGCTTGGTATCGGTGAAAAGTGTTCAGATCTCCTGAGAGTTCAACACAAAAGATTAATTATTATTATAAATCTGCATCCTGAACTCTGTTTGTTTGTGTTTTGCTATCCTTTTTTATCAAATGGCCATCTGAAGAAGGAAAAAAGTTTTAAGACTAAGTAGCTTCAGTGACAAATCATATTACATCCGTACTAATAGCAAAAGGTGAGAAAAAACAGGGGAGCCCTAATTTTGATAGCTTTTTATTCATGTTATTCAAGTAACCACTTTTAGATAATATAGAATAGCCACATAGTGTTAGGAGGGACTTTCTAACAAATGAGGAATATAGTGATAAGGACATTTTGTGACATAGTTTGATCACTTTCAATTAATGCTTTTACAGCAGGCTTGTTTCTTGCATAGCTTTGCTCTGAATAGCTAATGATTAGTGATGAAAAAGCTAATAAACTTAGCGATGTGGTTTTAGAAAGCTGCTTCTTTAAAAGATGGAAACCCATGTTTAAAACTGTTTTCTCTTCCTTTCTAAGCACTACACCAGCTGCTTTGCAGGCAGGTTCATTCACGTTCCCAAGGTGGAGAGTACAGCAAAAGAAGGCTCTTTTGCCCATCTTGCTGAAGAAAGACCTGCCGGTCGCGTGTGGCTTCGTGCCCAGCTCTGCTGGAACTGGCTGTTGCATTGCAAGGCTTGCCAAAATCCTGCACAATAACAAGCTCCAATCTACATAACACCTGGCCTGTACAAACCAGGTCATTATGAACTTGATCCAAGCTGTCATTCAAGGGGCTTTGTTATTCCCTTCTTAGTCTGAGCCAGTCATCCATAAGCGAGAATTGGCTTTATGTTTCCAGTACTCACAGTACTTAGGTACTGTTTTCTTTCCTTGAGCCCCACACAAAGAAGGCAAGATCCGTGTAACAAGAGGATCAGGAATAGCAGTAACAAGAAACAAGAGGCCTGGGCTGAAAAATCCACAACAGGCTGCCTGGAGCTGCAAGTCCTTCACACACTACACTTGTGTATTTATTTTGCCATCTCTGTATTTTGTGCTTGCACTTCAGCTTTTGTGCTTGAATGAGGTAGGGCAGGTTTGTTCTGTGTATTTGGTACATACTTCCTCCGCACTTGTTTCCTACATAACTTTTAGGTACATATATTCCTCTATAGAGGTTTTGAAGAAAACCGAACTCTTGAGGAAGAGAATCTAAGCCCAAACGTGTGCTGGTTCTCAGCCTGCAGGGGCTCTTTTTTCTTTTTTTTTTTCTTTTTCCCCTCTTTTGCCACCTCCTCTTTTAATCAGTGCTATTACTGGGCTTGCAGTGGGACTTTCAAGGTTCACTATCCAGACCCAGGTCAGCTGCATTAACACCAAGTGGGCACTGCTGGTCTAGGCTCAGACTGGCAGCCCTGCAATTTCCCAGCTGCTTCAGCTCAGGATCAACTGCGTAGTGCAAAATGCAGTTATTCTTGGCAGATGGCACCACGAAGGCCAGGACAAGGTAAGTGTACTGTCACTGCCTACGTCCTAGGGCCAGGATGGGATAAAACGCAGGTCTCACTTGCAAAACTCTTGACATTTGCAGAGCTGTTTCCCTTCTATGTCAGACAAAAAAAAAAAAAAAGACCTTTCAAAACTTTTTGGTGGAAAAAGTAGTAGACAGAAGAGATTTGTATCTGGGGCTCACGCAGGCCAGGTGAGTGCCCTCTGGCACACACTGCTCACTATTTGTGGGTAAGGTTTCTCTAGCCTGAGAAACCTTTTATAAAAAAAAAAAACTTTTAAAAACATGAGTTTTGGGTGAAATATTTTCATTTTGACAAATGCAACCTGTCTTACAAAAAATATTTTGGCACATTCCTGCCCAGCTCTAGTTTATTCTCTGGTGGAGCTTCCTTTTGAGCTCAACGTTCAGGAAGATGTCTAATTCATGAGAGAAAATACCCTTCTCAATAGAGCTGGGGATAGGAGACTTCTGTTTCCATCCCTGGTACTGACTGTATGCCCTGTGCTAGATACTAGCATATCTATTTGCTTTCATCTCTTCATCTCTACTCGCCTGGTTCTTTCCTGGGTAAGATACCATTTTCTGAGGCAAGAACACTCCTTTACTCAGCATTGTATACACTGCGTAGCACAATTCAGCTCTGGCTTCATGTAGATGCTATGATGATAGGAATAATCGTTGCACTAGCGCTTTCTGGTATTTAAAATTTTGCTGTTTCTAACAGTACATTATGCATATTGTTCTTGTTGAATGGAAAAAAATGCCTGGTGAGAGAATTTTTGGAGCCCCAGTAGGTTATTCCTGGGGTGTAGCGTTATCACAGAGGTTATGTATTCGGCTTGCAGGGCCTGGCTGCTATTCGTTTATACCAATTTCACGTCACTGCGTTATTTCTCATTCCCAGTGGTCATGATCAGTTACAAATCAGTTGCAGCTACAGAGTGTAAGAGTGAATATTCCGTAAGAATGCAGAATAAGAACTATGTGAAATGGTGGAGTGTGTGCTGCCACTTAGTACCTGTTAAGTTGGTATGGTCTTTCTTTTTTTTCCCAAATAACCTCTTAATATACTGAGGAAAAGGAAGAAGAAGCAGTTCCATTGATAATGCCTGTTCATATTTCAGAATCGTTAACTGCTGATAAAACAGAACTAAGAGGAATCGACCACTTTGTGTATTTAGGGAGTGTTAGCTGCTCCCTGCACCTTTCCTGCAGTCAGGGAATGTTCCCTTCTCCACTGACAACTTCAGCCGGCCCGCAGATCTCGCACATTAATCAAATCCACAAAAACGTTAAGATAAGGCAGCGAGGGCACTAGTGTTCCTCGAGCAAAGTTTGTAACACTGGCGCTCGCCGGGGAAGCCCCCCGAGCTGTGCAGCTCCTCGCCTCGCCTCAGCGCGGGCGCCGCGCGCGGCCGTTGGGACCGTTACTCGCGGCCGTTGGGACCGTTAACTAGCGGCCGTCGGGACCGTTACTCGCAGCCGGCGGGAGGCGGCGGCGC
>NW_010585437.1:0-16182 GCF_000705375.1 Tinamus guttatus | reverse complement strand
CTGGCTTGGCAACGACGTGTCTGAGTTATCGATTGTTAGGAATTTTCTCGAGTTTGAGAGGGTTTGTATTTCAGTGTTGTCCTCACAAAACACAAAGTTGTTGCTTTGTATTAACAGAGTAATCTAGAAAGCAAATCAAAATTTTCATGGTTTTGGCCGCAGTTTGTGGGCTGCCGTGTTAGCACTGTGGAAGAGGGATGCCCCTGGGAATGCTGTGCTAGAGGTTGTGCGGTTTGCTGTAAAGCAGAGAAGTTTGGAAGTCACTGATGGGCTGTCTTGCCTCGCTGTAACTGAGTTTCATAACACTACAGAATCCGTTTTCTTGTCCTTCTTGTCTTGTTCTTGTGCTCTCATTATGTGCATCACAGTCCTTTCTAGGTCCTTCCATGCTTTGCTCTTTTGACTGTGTGCCTCTCCAGATCTTTTAAGCTTTGGAAATTTTCATTTATTCCTGAGAAATAATTCCAGATAAGAGTCATGTTACCTTTTCTATTATTTGCCCAAGATTATGAGTAAATGGGGGTCCACATTGCACCTCGTTCCAGGGTGGTGATGAAGGAAGTACCAAGGTGGGACAAACAGGCCACTCTTAATAAGCCACCATAGGAAAAAAAAAAAGGTAAAAATGAAGTTGTCTGCATCAAGTTAAACTAGAAGCTCTGCAAGAAGAGAGCTTTCTTGGCTTTCTGTGAACGTGTGCAAGTCAGACGTCTGAATTGCTGATGAACCATTCTGTCTTCTGAATCTTTAAGCACAGGCACTTAAGAGCTTGTTATGTATACTTTGGTTTTGGATATGAGAACCAAAAAGATGTTGTGCTTTGGACTAGGAAGCTTTTCATAAATCCACCGACAATGCCCTTTCTGCTGTGAATGCCTCCTCGTTGAGGTACCTTTGGGCATTGGTTTGTATTTCTGCTGCATTTAGTTTAAACACTTGAGTGCTAAGGACTTGGTGTTGCATTCTTATTTGGAATGCTTTTAGTTTTGCTTCCCTCTATTGTAATTTCTATTTGTTAAGCTTTTATTTTGATTGAAACAATCTTCTACTAATTTATTTGGGAAAGCTTTTTGCTTCTTTTTTTTTCTTTTTTACTATATTTTTCTACTGAGACCTACTCATCTAGCTAACACTCATATTTTGTGTCTGAAAATAAACCAGCTACTTAAAGGCATTTTTTTCCCCCTGCACTCATGAGCTGGTGGCTATTTTGAGAAAGTGTATGAAATGGGTGAAGGAAAAGATATTCAAAGGCTGGGGAGAAAGCAAGGAAAATAGCATGCATTAATGGTGCAGCAAATTCTACCTGCTAAAGTTCTCTTTATCTCAGGCAGAGGCTCTGCCTCCCAAAGACTTCACACTTGCCCGAGTGTTTCTGCTCTGTCTCCTTTGCTGTCCTGGCACGTAGCAGCTCTGCTCCCTCGGCTCAGCAAGCGTGGGGCTTGTTGTGCACCTGCAGCGAAGGCGCTACCGGAGAGCGGGTAACACCCCGTGCAGCCCTGCGACCTTCCGGGGATGTCGCTGATAAAGGCAGAGCGGGCAGTAAGGCATGAAAAATAGTCCAGCCCCGGCGGTGTGAGCGGAAGGAACAGTGTGGACAAGGACAGAAGGGAAATGGATGGCTCTGAAAGAAGTGAATAACTATGCAAAAACTACTTAGAAGAAATAGTTTCCTTCCTCACTTAGTTGTTCAAATAAAAAATGTGAAACCTTCTCCAGAAAAGCAATATTCTAGTAGCGAAGAGTGGGTATTTTGGAAATGATGGAGTTGGTCTAAAGTAATGCGGCAAACCTCCGTTTCCACCAGTGCTTGGGGAGAGGAAATCCTTGTCCGTGGGAAAAGAGATGCTGTCTTCAGGCTACTAAGAATGGCTAGAAAGATATCGATGCCATTTGGCTCTTTTCCTGACTGGTGCAGCCTTCCAAGGGAAAGATCAAAGAGCTCAATCTCTTTAGTTATTAGATAAAATTGTGGCAGCTTCTGATCAATCTCCCATGGTAGCTAATAATTCATATTGGCTCTGGCTTAGCTCATTGCTGGAGCAGAACAGATTTGTCTATGGAGTTTTGAGCAGGCAGTCATAGAGAGCAGAACTGACCATAGCAGAGTTTGCAGGATATATATGTATTTTTTTTATATCTCTGCGTCAGGAGAGGTATTCAGTCTTTAGAATGAAGTTTTTGTCTTTACTGAGATAATTTCACCAAACTGTTGACTTTTCACATGCAAAATTTTGTAGCTGTTTCATTCTTGGATACTAGAGAGACCAGAACAGTGAGACTGAGGGCACTGTAACATAGGGGTGGTGATTACTAGGTATTAACATTGGCTTTCTGAAATGCTTAAGCTGCAAATATTTGAGCTTCTGTAACTCAGTATATATATACACACATTATATGTATTAGTTATCCGATATTAGAAATATATCTTGCAATAACATGGCGTTCACATAGCATGAGTTTTCAGTACATGGCGATTATGAAAGAGAAATCTTGGTGGGGGAACAGGGAGGGCTTGACAGAAATAGCAAATTGTTATTCTACAAAAGCATCCTAAGAGAAACATGTACCAGGATTTCTTTTTTCTCTTTTTTTTTTTCTCTCTTGCTTTGCTAATTAAAAATTCTGCTGTGCTCTGTCTTACAAAACGTTCTGAGACGGAGTCAGGAAAATAACCTGTCGTGCTTAAGGATAGGTATTATACTACTGTTATTAATAAAATAGAGGTATTGCCCACAGCAAAAAATAAAATGGATGGAAAAGAACTGTTCGGCCATTAATGAGCGGGATTAAAAGTCATGCTTACAAGCAAGGGAGACTTTCCTCTAGGAAGTGGAGTCTGTTTTGTGGCTTGCTCTCTGTCTCCAGTGGGTCGAAACAAAGCACTGTTCAAAGCATCTCTGAAGATCAGCACAGATGATTTGTAGTCTCTTGGAGAGTAATTTGTCAGGAAATGGGCAGCAATATGCTCTATATTTGCTAGAGTAGTGAAGACGAGTCCACTTCAAGACTTACCTTTTGGGGTAAAGTGATTTTAAACTTTGCCAAATGTCTCTGCGTGGCCTGGATTTTTCCATCCCAAGCACTTCAATGAAGTTCAGTGGCAACCTCAGTTATGGGGCCCTGAGTTTCGTCAGGTGAGGACAAAACTTTGTTCATGGGAAATACATTGTTAATGTATATATGGCATAAAAAATTAATGGAACCTCAGCATTTCAGAAGAACTGAAACCACTTGGAAGCTTAGTAAATAACTTTATATAAATAATATTTTTAATACTTTTGTTTAAAACTGATTCAAAACAGAATTTAAAGAAGAAAACGAAGCAACCTTCTTTCTTTGGAGTAAAACTTGGCAGCTTCTAGGTGAAAGCTTCAAAAGCTAGAGTGCAAATAAACACTGAGTTCTAGGTGGTGGGAGGGGATGCATGTTTGTTTTTTGCGATTTGTCCATTGAATACAAAGAAAAATTAATCTCTGAGAGTGAGGATTATTATCAAAGTGTTATTTCTGCTTTGATGTTGAGCTTTCTTTTTCAGTATCAGGTTAAGTTAGGCAGTGGAAGCCTACACTTACAGAACAATTCTGCAATAGGGTTTTTGAAGCCTTTGTTAAAACTCATCTCTGGATCTTGCTATGCACTGTTTTCTTTTTCTGTGGAGCTTGGGACTGGAATTTGATAGATGAAGATTTATTTGCACAGATTGCTGCTGATTCTGCATATACCTTGTTAATTTGACTCTTTGCTGGGCACATATGGATATGAAATGAAACTGATATTTGGTCAGTCGTACTGAATCGTACTGAAATGATCAAATAAAATGTGTTCTGGGCTAATCCACTGCACTTAATCTAACCTGGTGGAAGAATGAGCAAATACAGAGTAGCTTTAAATGTTGACAGAGGGCAGTGAGATAAATGAGCAGTTCATAGAAAAGAAAACAGCGGAATGTATTTAAAATGATAGAAAATTGCTTCTACTAAGAAGTTTGCAAAGATGACGGAAATCTGGTATTATGGACAGAAAAAGGGTTGTGAGTGACAACCAGAACAGGGTGGCAATTTGGGAACAGGTGGGATATAACTGGAAAGAGTTTTATTGAATGAAAAGAAGGAGAGTGAAGAGGCAAACAAGCAAGCTGTTACCCAGAGCTGATTCAGAATGTAAATGTGTTCGGAAAGCCGACGGATTGAAATCACTGAATGACAAGGAGGGAAGAACAGACATGAAAAAGAGACACGATACAGCTTTTGTTTCAGCGAGCTGCAACAAGAAGAGGATGTTTTATGTCACTCTGATCATGATGGCAATGAGAGCTAGAGAGGAGAAACTTTAATGAACACACACACACACCGTTCCGGGCACAGAAGCGCCTCACCAAGAGATGTTTTCTTTTTCCAATAAAACAGAAACAAACACTTCCATGTTTCCAAAAGCCGAGCCATCAAAAATATCTTCACTTTATATACTTAGGCATATCAATGGTAATATATCATGTCACATACTTTTGATGTATCTGGTTATATGATGTCTGATTTTGGCAGGAAATACAGCACTAATTACATTTCCTGTCAAGCTGTTTGCTTCTTCCCTGTGCAGTGATGGCTGACCCCAACTCCCTCTTTGTTTAAGTAAGAGTAACTTTTTCTTTTTTTTCTGGGAAATGGGTGCCACTTTCTCTCTGGGTGTCTGGAAGATCCTCAGCGGTGGAGCGTCCTTTCTCTGCTGAAATTTGAACTTGTCAGTCCTTCAGATGAGCTATAATAACTTCCACATCAGAGGCGCTTAATGCAGAAGGCTATCGATGGGATAGAGTGGTAATATTTGTTTTTGAGAGATGGGAAGGGATAGAATACACCTTTTTTTTTTTTTTTTTCCTTGCAGGGGGGGAAATATTTGGCCCCTCTTAAGGACAGCATTCACTAATTACACGTTGAAGAGAAAATGCAAGTTGCCTCTGTGGGGCAGTTAAAAGTGGCACACTTTCTCATGATTTCTTTCAGGCCAAGTTATCTTTGGCCTTTTACAAATCAAAACTAGATGAAGAGTAACAAGTATGCCATTTTGAGTCTGAGATACTCCTTAATGGAAGCAATAGTGAAGCTGAGCATATAATTTTGAGGAAAAGATAGGTGGACAGGAAAGCTTAGGGAATTGTGGTGATGGCAGGAATACAGAAGGGCTCGAACTGAACCTCGCACTGCAACTTTGCTTAAAGTAATCCCAGCAACAGGCATCCTCTGCAGAGAAACACAAGTAGGGATGAACTACATGATGCTAAACTTTGAGGCTGTGAAAATGTTTGCAAAGTTATTTGCTAAAATACCTTGGAAGGCAGGCCACCTAAATTAAAGGGTTTTGGAGGGGTTAGCTGAATTTGTAATGCTTTTGATCTTGGAGAGAAGATTTTGGAGATGGAAGCTGGGGGAATTAGGAGAATTATTTTTCTAAAATTGACTTCTATTTGTGATTAGGATTAATGCCCGTCTGCCTTTAGAAAGACACAAGTAGTTATTATCTGCTTCTAAACTTGAAAAGTAAAGTCTGAATTACTCTTCTGAGACTGAGAGCTAAAGGTCAGAAACTTTGAATAGCAGCATTAATTGCTCCCTTTAAAGGAGAGAATATTAAGGGCATGTTTGTGTATACGACAGCAATATTAATGCCAGTAAGTGATGACACAACGAGGGACAGAGTTGGAGGTATCTGAAGAACAATTCACTAAACCAAGGCAGAGTTTTGGTCTTACTATTCCGAAATAAGATCAACATGCTGATAATGTAGGTGTTGGTAGCCAGGTGCCTGGTGCAGTGCGGCTTTGCTTTAGTTGGGTGCTGTGCTCAGGGCTTCACTTCATTGCCCTGCTGGGTAGTTGTGGCCTTGAGCTGCAAGAAATGTGAACGCAGAATTTGGGTACTGTGGTACCCACCATTAGTGCCTTGGGAAATCCTAGGTAGAGAGACTTTTTCCTGTTTAATTTCCTTAAAAAGTCTCTCTGAAGTGTTATCATAGCCTGTTAGTAAAGGATGCCACTGTCGATTTTCCATCTTTGTTATGTCCAGGTTTTTGCATCTTTGTATTTGTAACTTATGCTCCATTCCCTGGATGGAATGTTGTTAGGTTATTGATTGACTCTTAGATGCAGCGGCTCAGAATGAATGACTGCATGTATGTACCTATTGTGTTGCTGAGCTCTCGTATTTTTTGAGAAAAAATGTTAAGAAATAGTTTTAAGAAACTCAGATTTTTCCCTACTGCCTGTGTGACTCTGTGTAATATGACTTAAATTACTTCTGCATTCCTCTTCACTAATGTGTTGGGTAGATGACCTTGCATGGATGTTACCCATGGGCTTCAGAAATGTGAAATTTCTTTGTGTTGCAGAAACAAATAAAAACCTCAGCGTGTCTGCTGTTTTGTTTGCAGCACCTTCACTGTAAATGCAGTCAGTGCTAAAAAATTTCGTCAGGGTTTCTGCACTTCTGAGGTGGTTTTGCTACTCTGTCTCCCTTGTTATATCCGTAAGAAAAGAAACTCTCTTGTCTCCAGGGAATGAAAAAAGCAGTGGGGGAAGTACAGTAATTTGGAAAAAAAAAAAAAAAAACCCTCTTGAAATGCTCTAACTCCATAGCAACAAGTGGCAAATTTGTTTTTTTTTCCCCTCACTTCAGAAATGCTTGTTAATGACCTGTGAAAAGTGATTTAGTTTGGCTACTGCAGTTATTTGAAAAATGAACTTGCCTGTCAACTGCTTTTTAGGCTAAATTTTTAGGAGCTTGCTTTCACTGAAGGAGTTCCGAGTTTGTAAACAGTTGTTCAAGGGTTATGGAATGATGCCTTTGGGCTAAGCTTCATCCCCATCGCGCATTCTGCAGGGAAAATGTTTTTTCTTTTGGTCTGGTAGGTCTGTTTTGTTTTAAAATAGCAGAAGACTCCTGGGCGCTTCTGTTACCTGCCACGCAATTAAAGGCAAAGGAAGCGCGGCTGCAGCGCCCAGGACACCACCTGCCCTCCCCTGCCCAACACCTTCCTCCTCTGCCCCTGGCCACGGTAAATGTATAGGAACAGGTAGGTTTAGCAGGAAGGTTTCGATGCTGCCTCTCTGGGAAAATCCTATGGATTGTGTTTGGTAAAAAAACCAAAAACATGAGGCTTCGTACTAATGGAGGTTAAAAACTTGTTTCTAAAGAAAAAATAGTGTAGGAATAGACTTAACGCTGCACAAGCTGTCTTGATTTTTGCACTTCCATGTTTGCTATAGTAGTTTCAGGAATTCTTTAATCACAGTGTAGACTTGCTTATTGGATCAAACAGGAATGAAGAAGGAAAAGCTGTAGGCAGAAATTCAACTTCAAATCTGTAAGCAATTTCATTTGAGTGAGGATATGTTTAAAACTTCAGCTGCTGCTTGTTGGACAGTGAAGCAGGCAGGGGACAAGGCCCCAAGACTTGGCCATGTTACTGCACACGGAAGTTTTTGTACTAACAATTTCTATCATTGCCTGTTGCAGAAAATATTTACGTTTTCATTAAACTTGGGTCGCCCACAGAAAATAGGCTGAAACACTGGCAGTGTATTTAAACTTGTTCCCTGGATTACTGTTAGATTTATTTGCTCTCTGGAAATGCTGCTAGCAGAGCTTTAAAAAAAACCTCATCATTACCTATTTTTTTTTTTTTTAAGGAATAGCAGAAGCCTAAATGTCAGGTCCTGTCTAAAATCAGAACATCGCTTTTTTGATGCAAGCCTACCTTAAGTTTTTAAAGTAATAGAATAACTAATGTCTGACCTTCTAATTAAAACTTTATTACTTTTCTAGGTATTAGTTTTGTCAAGAAGTTTTCCCAGTGTAACACTTGGTGGCAGAGCTTTTTGTATGCTCCTCACCAGATAAAAGATTAATGGTCTCAGCACTGCCTTCTGGATCACCTTGTAAGAGGTCTCCTTCATCAGCCTGGCAAGGGGATTGTGTGGCAGTTTGCACCCTAATTACAGTCCCTGGCTGGGGATGTGCTGCTTAACAGATCCCTTGTAGGAGAAGTTCAGTCATTGCAGATGCAGATAATTGGTGCAACAATTAGATTTTCTTTCTAGAAAAAGTCAGCTTCATATAAACAGTGCAACAGAGAGAAAAAATGTTTAGGTGGAATTAAGCCTGTAACTTAAAGATTTAATAATAACGATAGTTCCGTGTTTCCCTGCTTTCATCTTTTTCCCTTCCCTTTTCTTGCAATCTTGTAGACAAGGGCAGTATTGCAAGCCAGAAATCGTATTACCAGTGGAAACATTAAGGTATTCCACAGGGCAAAACAAAAGTGATTCAAAAGGTGCTTTTGTAGATAATAAGTTTTAGCATTGAACAATTTACCCAGAAGAAGGCTAATATTTTTTACGGGGCCGTTGTTATTGGTAGCTTTTTTCTGGCTCGTTTGTGGCTTAATGCTACCAGTCAACTAAGATGAATTGCTGTAAAACTTTTGAAAGACTGCCTGTCTTCCACAAAGCATATTGCTAAGCATGTGCATATGGAGCTGTCACTAAACCTAACCAGTCTGAGGATGTTGTTGGGAAACGGCTTCTTTAAGGGCTGATGCACCTGAGCGGCAGTCACACAAGAGAGACGATTGAGAGCTTTGGAAGGACGTAAAAGGAAGTTCCTCTTGCTAAATCAGGCCAGGTTATGAAAATCTTGGCAATCTAGAAAAGTTTCTGTTTTTTTTTTCCTCGTAATTTTGAGGATTTATTTCTAGATTTGAAAAAAAAATGCTGATTTAAAAAAATCAGAAGGCCATCTAGATACGGGCAGCTTCTTTCTGGGTGCTGTGTAGCTGAAGATGAAAGGCACTGAGAGTGACAGCCCATGTACTGAGGCCGGAGGGGGAAAATTTAACGCTTTCTTTCCTTTGGTAGTTCTTTCCGTTTTTATTCCAGGACAAATGCATGGTAGATCCTCGAAAGGAGAACATTTTCTCCTAAGCAGTTTTAGCAAATGGAAAAGCCTTTTTCACAGTGGCTGAGGAGTTTGTCTTGGCTGCAAGCCGGAGAGATTTAAACGTTTGCTTTTCCTTTTATTGTTGAAACCCGTGTAGCATATTTTGAGTGAGCAAGCAGTCTGTCAAGTTATTAGAAATCATTACTTTGCCTCGGAGTTATTGAATGAACGTGAAAACAGGTGGTTGTCAGGTTTTACCTCCTGCACTGAATATTTTTGATGTCTCAGGAACTTTTTATGTGTAGTTGGCCACTGTCTTATATAGAAGAATGCTGGATTCCGGCTCGCTGAGCAATCAGGGAGCAGAGATGCAGGTCTGTGATTCATAATTGAAATTTAGCCTTTAGATTAACTTCATTAGTATGCCACTGAATAAGGAGAGGGTGTTAATAAATGAAAAAATCCTTCTGGCTTTAAGCGCTGAGTGCCACAGTAGGTCTCAGTAGTTCATTGTGAGTTTTTTATTTTTGCTGTGACAGCATTATTTAAGCTGCTCTAAACTTGACCATCTATTTTTTTTTCTCTTTTTCTTTTCCTTTTATTTCTTCCTTTTTTTTTGTATCACAGAGAAGTACTGAAAGAGATTGTTTATGTTCAGGGATTCAAGGAAAAAAAAAAAGTACTGAGCTACCCGAATGGTAAAGAATGATATTGGGGATTCTCTATTGTTTCCTTCCTCCAGTTGCCTCTAACCTCCTTCAGAAGTTTTGAGAAGTTTCTGCACATGCTCTTCAGTGGAGAATCACATATTTGGTGTAATTCTGTGCACTTCTGTGCAATTCTGTGGTAATGTGATCACATATTTGGTGTAATTCTGTGCACTCTGTGGTAATGTGGCATCTCCTTATGCAAGAAATAGCTATAAATTAGGCTTCTTTGTATATTCAGTGTTGAGTCAGAAAAGCAGATTTTGAAACAATGGAAGAGGCTGTTGTGAGTTCTTGAAAGGCTGGGAGCTGAGTCTGAAATCTTTACTTCAAGTCCATATTAGCTTAAAGTTGAGCCCTGCGAGCTTTGTGTGTTATTGCAGCTAAGGATCTTTGCTCTGGGATAAGTGCAGCGGGGCTTGAAAGTCTGGCAAAGGAAAATGAAGAAGACGAAAGTAGAAAGTATTTCTTAAGCATGAGTGTCATATTAAAGTTCATAGAAAATATAGACCATGCTTTTTTAATATATGTGAATGAAAATACATATTTTCTGTGGAGGCTATTCTAGCTATTATTTCTGTGGAGGTGCAAATGTATATAACTTAATTGATTACTTAATCACTCCTTGCCTCAGTGAAAGGTAAAAACCACCCTCCATCTCTTTGGTGACTCGTTGACTAATTCAGTATGAAATGTCTCCTCTACTGTATCATCCCATATAGAAACTAGGGTACTAGATAAGGATACCACCTAGTATTTTCATAGCTCGTTACTGGCTCTTGATCGAGCCCATGGTGCAGTATCAGCTAACTGGCTTGGTGTGACTGATTCTAACTATCCGGTTTATCTTTGAGATTATTATACTCATCTCCAAGACTATTGAAATATATAGATGTTCTTATTTAAATGACTAATGATATAAATAAAGCTTATGTAAGACAAATGTTTATGAAATACAGCCACAGTGAAAGTTTTTCACTGTTTGAGCTAACAACTCCATCCTTACTCCCTCTTCCCCTTTCTCTCCTCTTCCCTCCCTTTTCCTGTGTTCAGGAAAAGGAAATGCAAGGTGGGTTAATGGGGAAAATGTCACCCTGAAGTAGGTGACAGGCTTCCCGTTGCCTTGAATGGGAATAAGAAAAGCACTGATCTGGTATTTGCCTTCAAATAAATCTCCCACTGTACAGAAGCACTGCCTGGAAATAAACTGTGGTTTGGATACTTTCTGATTCCTCTAGCAAGAGAGCAATCTAAAGTCTGAAAATCAATATACCTTGGAAGAATTTTATGGAATGTGTGTTTCCTGCTGTTGTATTGGTTTGATAGTATTTTTACTTGAGTAATTCATAGAGTTTAGCCTTAGTTTTTGAAATATCTACTTGCTTGTGGAAAGTATCTGGTCGGTTGTTTCAAAGCTTAATCTTTGGATTCACTGGCCCTCTGTTCCAGTCAGAGCTGTCACTTATTTCAGGTCAGTTCAGGCACACTATAAATCAGGACCCTCTTACTAGTCAATCAGTGATTGATTTAATTTTGCAGCACTCGAAGGCAGTCTCCTCTTGTTTAAAACTGAGTTAATGTGGTTTAAAAGGATTGAGCACAGGGCTAGGAGCCTGCGAGGCCCAGAGCCGAGACAACTGTTGCGGGTTTGCAGCGGGAGCAGTAATTTTACACTTCCAGCACAGAGGTATTTGCTTCCTCTTTTATTCAGTGTGCAACTGAAGTATTTTCGGGATCTGATATCTGACCGCATCCAATGTTGTTTAACTGACATGGAAGTGCTTGGAGACTGGAAATCATGCACCTTGGCAGGTGTCTCAGATGGAGATATAAATGCTAATGCAGATTAAAAAAACGAAAGCCTATTATCTGTATTCTCATATGTTTGCAAAGACCTTTGAAACCCCTACAGAATAATAAGTAAGAGCCAACAGGACCTTTAAGATCTTGTTCTGAAATTTGGTGGAATGTTATTTTTGCTTCTGAAACTAAGAAAACGCTGTGGCCCAAAGCATGTTGTGGGTGCTGTACCCCAGAGCTCGGACGCTGGCGAGCGCTTTGCAGCGCTGAACGCTCTTAAATAAATGCCCTTGTGTTGAACTCTGAACGATAGCACTGTAGAGCATCGGGACTTGCCTTTTCCCGCTCGAGTATTGGTATTTCCATGAGGGAAGACTGAGGTGTCTCTGTGGCTTTCAGAGTTTGCTCCTGTGAATGTTGGGCGACCTGAATGAATGACTAAGCACTGGTAGGGTGAAGAGCCCAAATATTTCTGTTTGCTGCTAAATGAGGCAAATCTCTTTAAAAGCACCCACTTTTAAACAAAGGAACAAAGTTCAGTTGTTTGTAATTATTTTAAAGTTAAATATCTTTTGTAAGTGATAACAAATATTTTCCCTAGTCAGGTGAAATTATCGGGATAACTGATAGCAAATCCAAGGAAAATAAGGTTGCACTTGCAACAGTTTTTTCCCCCGTTTGCTATCGGTGGGTCTTCAACTGTGATACTGTCCTGCATCCTGCAGTTAGTATTAACAATTCTGAGCAACCTATGAGAAGAATATTTTACATTAGGAAGGTGTTTCATCCCAATAACCTTGAAAAATATTTAGCAAGCATCACACTGTGAGCAAGCAAGGAAGTCAGAGAGATACATTTTTTGACTGTGCTGTATTTTTTGCTTATCAGAGTAACTCTGCAGTTCTGTTTCAATAACAGTGAAATACTTCTGTTTTTGGATTTGAAAAAAGGGAAAAACTCTGTCTGATCTGTAGAATATATTTGGAGCAATTTCAGTGAAGTTAGGATTGCTCTGGGTATTGAAGAGATAAGGATCCGGCACAGGAGACTACTTTCAGTGCGTAATGTTCATCAGAGAGTCTCTAACTCATTTAGCTTTTTTAAAATGTCTCAATACCCAGTATTTTCTGGAAAAATAATCGCCTTTTGTGTTGAGTTTTCTGCCAGTGTCGTACATAACCTGATGCTGAGCATTGGTGCTCTCTGAAGGAGGTTGGTGGTTCTTTGAGCTGAGGTGACAAGTGCACAAGTCATATAGAGCTCCATCCTGAGCTTGGACATAAATGGGAGCTATGGCAAATACTTATTTCCATGCACATTTAGTATCTATAAATATATACCTGTATATATGCCACAATTTCTGAGTGATTATTCCATTAAAAATAAATATTTGAAGAAACTAAAACAAATGAGTTAGGATAACATTATGCAGGACTGAATTTGAATACTGTGTTTAGTAAATACAAATCATGACTGTGTTTGGTTTAGCTTGCCCTCGTTTGCCCTGCTTTATTACTGCTTCGCATGCAAAAAAGGTTGTGGCAGGATCCTAAGAAACCAGTGTATGACTATTTTATAAAGAGCTAAAATTTGCAAGTTAAAGATCTGATCTTGTAAATTCTTGTTCTTACACAGAGGTTTATTGACATTCTATAGAAATAAGTTGACCAAGTCAAGTGTTTGTCTCCTGATGTTTTCTGCTCCCCCTCCTTGGCTTTTCCTTTCTAGCTGCTCTTTGCAAGAGCTCAAGAGTCTGACCGCTAAACAGTAAAGTGGCAGCAGCTGTAGAGATGAGAATGAACTGAAGCCAGAACTTGTAAAGCAGTTGAGTTAATAATATATTTATAAGGATGCTATATATAGGTACTTTGATATCGATATATACTATTAAATAATGTATAATGTATTTACAGGAAAGAAATTTCAGCTCTGAAGAAGCAATTGCATGTACAATTACTTGGCAACAAGAGCTGCACGCTACATTGTAGGTATAGGTAATATTATTCTGGGTAAAACCAAGTGGAAAATAGCTTTAAACACCTGAAATGAAATAAATGGTACCTGGATTCTTAGCAGATTTTTTTAAGCAAGTTAACAAATTGTTTGGAGGAAACTCCAAGGTAGTAAAGAGATTTTTAGAAGTACATATGATTTTGAACTTGGGAATCTGAGATTCTTCTATAAAAAGCTTGCCTGTGTGGGAGACAGAACTTTTTAATGAGCTACTCCTAGAATAGCTCCCTGGAGGAGCTCAGGATTATTGGAAACTGCTCCACCAACTTTTGGGAATATTTGTTTGGCCTTGCCTTCTTTAATAAAAGCAGCAGTGGCTGTATGATAAGTACGATGTAGGAATCTATGGAGATTAAATAATATTTTGCAATTATATAGAAGAAATTGAGAGCTATTCAGCAATATAAAAGTCTGAGCTTCAAACCCACTAAGGCAGGTACTTTTAGGCAGCAGCCAGAAATCCCTGTGTAAATGTTAAAACTTATTAAAATCAATGTTTTTCTTTCTGTAGTTTCAGCATGTTAAAGCAGGAAGGGGAAAAAAAAAGGTTAATCAAATACAAACAATATATTGGTTTGTAAGGCAATCATTTGTGTTTTTATTCAAAATCATTAAGCTATAATTCTGGGCAGGTTTTCTACTTCACGGGTATAAAACCCATGCTTTGCTTATGAAACAGTGAGAGAGGCCGGCCGGGCCGAGTGCTCTGACTTGGGTATTTCATCATGTTACCTCACACCTGTGTCAGGTTAGGGCATATGTATGGCTCATGGTTGTGTTTCCTCTCATGCGCCTCCAGTTTCACCTGCTTGGGTTTAAGATGGATTTTTTTATTTTTTTAATAGTTATTTTAGATGTATTCTCGTTTGCCCTGCTGGCCCGGGGGGTTGCAGAGGAGGTTCATGAGGTGCTGCAGTCGCACCCACTCTTCGCTCTTTCAGCGAGGGGACCCTGGCCTCATACAGGAAGGCGCAAGCAGGAATAGCCGCTGTGAAGACCCTTGAACAATTCCAGCTACAAATGTGCAAAACTAAAAATCCCTGAATTTCTTAGTTTCAAGCATGTCTGCCCCATCTCCTTCATACAGGCCTCCCTGATTTATTAAAATGTGTATGGAAAAAATAATTGTGTTTGCAGCTAATACTAGATAAAATTGCCTTTTAAAAATTTTTGTTTCAATGTGTATGTTTATTGCCCTAAATTTAGGAAGATGCTATCTCTAGAAATTTAACCTTTCCTGAAATGGGTTTATTTTATGTATTTATTTTTTAAATTGAAGATGGTGAAGATTCTGGAGCTTGTCTTCAAAAATTTGTTTTGGGGTGGTGGAGCAGCCCTGAAATGGCTTTATATCCTCTAATTTAGGGTGGAAATATGATGGATTCCTGATTGCTTGTGGTGGTTGTATAATTGTAACTTGTGGAAGCTGTTTGCTTTTGCACAAAAAATTCCAAAAAGAAAAGCTTCGATAAGTAATGTGTAGGCTTTATACAGTGGAAACTGTTATTACTAATATTACCCTTTGCTATAGATGTACTATTACAAGTAAAATTACATTTTTAATATTTAGTTTTAAAATTTCTGTGTTTAAACTTGACTATTAAAAATGCCTTTCTTTATTCTTGATTCAGAAACATAATCCATTTCTTGGGTACAGTAATAAGACTGCCATTTGCAAGAATCGCTCACAAAATGTCATTCCACAGAAACGCTTATCAACAAACTTCTAGAAAATAAAAGTACTTCTAGAACTTTATCACATTAAATGTTCAGGTACAGTTACAGTGATAAAAGCTGCTCCCAAATTCAGGGAGAGTGCTAAAGAATGCTATTTGTCCCTGATTAAATATTGAGGACTTTTCCACTAAATATTTAATTGGCCAACTGTACTGCAATTGAGTAGCAGAGAAATGATAAAACCCTCCGTTTTCACTTAAAGATCGTTTCTGGGGCAGGTGAGTGACCCGTGCCTAAATGAAGTGGAAAGAGGGCAGTTGTTTAAATACAATTTGGGGTGTTACCACCCGTGATGCAGCAGATCTCTTGGGAGATGACACTTGTTGATCGTGCAGCTGCACTAGTGATCTTGAGGGCCGTCTATCTGCCGGCTCTCTGGGGGCCCATTTGTAGCTCCTGCCTTTTTGAAGCAAGTGTCTGCAGTGCCTGGAAAGGCCACAGCACGTATGGGGGAAACAGAGACCTTAGTATTTGTGCTCCTTTTGTTGGGTCGGGAGTCTGTATCAAACATTAAAACAATGCAGAGAGAACTGATTTAGGTTGATGGAACTTTTGTCAGTTTTATCGACTTTGAAGCAGATATGTAGAAAAAGCAAAATGCATTTTCAACAGTGCCTGAAATGCGCCTTACTTTGAGGAAAAAATGTGAAGGAAAAAGGAAAAAGCTCAAATCCACTTCGGTGTTGATTACAAAAGAGTTTAGGACTTGGTCTCTTGTTTTTGAATATTATGCATTTAGCTTAGGAACAGGTAAACAGGTATCAGGTGTGAAGGCAGAGTGCTAGACCTGGAAATACTGTAGTGTGCTGGGAAGTTGCTATGAACCTGTAACACCATAAAGAGAAAAAATGTAAGTGTGTCATGAAGCTGTTACACAACCACTTGGAGCAGCGTTACTCAGGTAGGTTGCTGAAGCGGTGCCTCAGTACACCCGTAACACAGAGAGAAACAGCCTGGATTGCCTCTGAAGTGCTCTGAGGAGCTCTGCGCAG
>NW_010585436.1:46632-65711 GCF_000705375.1 Tinamus guttatus | reverse complement strand
TGCCTTTCCGCCCGCTTTTTTTGGGGGGGGTTCCCCCTGCCCTGGACATCGAGGGGTTCAGGGGGGACACGGGGGAGCACGGCCGGCACGAGGCCGGCTTTGATTTTCATGGGCAAAACAGGTTCAATGATTCCTCATGGACAGAATCGTGACAGTACGTCCGTGGCCCTCTGCGTCTTTGAAAAGTTTTAGTGATGCTTAAAAAAAAAACCACGAAATTAAAAAAAATGAAATAATAAGAGAGATGCGCAAAATAAAAAAGGGAGAAGAAGCAAAGAAACAAACACACCTCTGGTTTTTAAGCGGTTTTGGGGTTTTCCTCCCCCTAGCTAAGGCGCAAAGAGGAGAAGAGGCGCTAGCATCTAGCGAGCAACGTCACACCTTGGAACAGCCTGTCCCTATGGATGGGCATCCTCCTTCCATGCACCGTGGGTAAAAGCAGGAGTAAATGGGTGTCCCTGGTGCCACCCCGGGCCCTGCGGGGCTGTCACAGGGGTGTCCTGTCCCCTGTGCCACCCCCGGGACATGGCCCATGGCAAAACCCAATGGGAGTCCCTGGAGCAGAGCTTGGACACGACCTCCTTGCTCTCCTCTCAGCAGCTTGGCCACTTCCAGGCTCTTTATGGAAACGCGGAATCGTTTTGGTTGGAAAAGACCTTCGCGGTCATCGAGTCCGGCCATAACCCACCCCAACGCGCCTGCTAAACCACGTCCCCACGCGCCTCGTGTCCATGGTTCCTCAACACTGCCGAGGATGGGGCTCCACCACAGCCCCGGGGAGCCTGTTCCAAGGTTCTCCACGCTTTCCACGGAGAAATTCTTCCTAATATCCAACCTGAACCTCCCTGGCACAACCCGAGGCCATCTCCTCTTGTCCTATGGATATTCCGGAGAAGAGATGGACTCCCACCTCACGACAACCTCCTTCCAGGCAGTTGTAGAGGACACTGCATTCCTAACGTGCTCCTGGCCAGCTTGGAGCATCTTTCCATTGGGAAAGCCAACAAACTGCACGAACATCTCCACAATCCTCAACTCCTAGCTCGCTCGGGACCAGGCCCCATCGGACCAGGTCCATCCCGTGGTGCCTCCACCACCGCGGAGCTTCTCGCCCGCGTCCCTGCTCACCCCATCCCGCGCGCGGAATGAAAACCTGCGTGAGAAGAACACATGAGAAATGGAAAGAACAGCAAGTAAAACACTGAGGCAGAGGAGGTCGCTAAGCAAAACATACCAAAGAGTGTAAGGGACCTTCATAATTGGGAGATGATGACGCTTGACCTCCATTTCTAGACCAAACAGCTGTGCCTGCTAACAGTAAAATGGGAGTTACCATTAGAACTGTGCAAACAAAAAGGTCTTTCAAACTTTTTTTTGGACAGTTTTGTAGACATGTAAATGCCCTGCTGCAGATAGGCTATAGAGCAGACAACTTCCGAAACACACATGGGTGAAAAAAAATAATTCAATAAAAAATAAAGGGATTTGGCAGCGCAGACGGAGTCCCCGGCACGGGGAGCATCGGCACCGGAGCTGGCACAAGGATGCGGCTCCTGGGTCATGAGGAGCCAACCCGAGCAAAAAAATGCAAAAAAAATAGGAAAAAATGGGGTTGGCATCCCCTGCTCCTAAGCTATTCCCGCTGCGAGCGGGAAGAAAAGGCCTCCTGGTCGTCAGCAGCGTTTGCTAACGCAACACAAAATTGGCCTTGTGAAAGAGGCAAAGCAAACATGGGGAAAGATGCTTTTCGAGTCCTTTCCCAACGGCTTGTGTTTATAGCAAAGTGGTGAGACAATTTAGAGCTTTGTTTTTTTAAAATTAATGATCTTCTGGCTGATCTTACAAAGCGAGGTTAGGAATTTGCGACGGAAACGGTCAGATTTTAATCCTAACGTCGGAATTGAACGGCATTCGCTTGGACGGAGACAGGCCAGGGCGGATCTCACGGCGGTCCATTTTAGGCTCAGCGTGCGAGTTTTTTTCTCACTGCAATATTATGCTAATTAAAACTTAAATCGTCTCTTTTCTAGTCCCCACGGATTTTGATTCTTATTTTATTTGGGATTTGGTGATAACACTGAATGGAGCAGTGAAAAGCAATCTTTGCTTTGGATATAATTTCTAACTAGCCTTGGCTATCCTTGAGGGAAAAGCGCCTTGCACGCTCAGCTCCATCAATTCTTTGTCAGAAGGACTTAAAAAATCCTTATTTTCGTTTCTTTGGACACCACTTGCTGGTTTTTTCACTGGTTTCCCAGGAAAACTCGCAGAAAGCCACGTAGTCCCATCACTTACTCAGCACGCGGCTTTCCGCCCGGATCTCCTCCAACCCAACCGGGCTGGGATTGGGTCAACGTGTCCTCCTCGTAAACCAAGTATCCAATAGATGAAGCAGCTTCGCAGGGTCTCGGCTGGTGCAGAGACACGTGGAGGGCTTTTTGGGCTACCGTTCTGCCTGGCCTTTGCCCAAGAGAAAACTCAGCTTGGGGTGAACATCTCTGCAAGAGCCACGAGCCGCTGCACGGGGTCTGCAGCCTGATGCAGCCCCGGGACCGTAGGAGCCCCCTTAGGCATCTCCTACCAAAAATAGGTTGCAACGTTCAGTAAAATAGAATTGTAACAACAATACCTGAGAGAGAAGGGGGAGAACCAACAGGAGTTGAAGGATTTGATGAAAAGCTGTTGTTGGTGTGATCTGGAGAATAGATCTTTAAAAGATGATAAAGAATTAATCTAGAGCCATCACAAACTGATGCAGAGAGAAATCTGGAATTCTTATGCATTCAGCTCATTTCAATGAAAGCAGGACAGGTTAAAAAGCCTCTTATTCAAATATTAATATTTCTTTTCATAAAGACAACACGGTATTAGATGCAGGAAGCCAGACAACAGGATCCTTTGACTGAGACATCTCGATGGAGACAGACGCCAGCCAATTAAGCCACGGGTTGGCACGCGGGCACGTTGCCATTCCAGGGACCGCTCCACGGATGAGCGTCATCGCACAAAGCCTCGCAAAATCGCTTGTTTGGGGCGGTTGGTGCCTTTTTTTTGCATCGTTTTTTTTTTGCTTTCGCTTTGTCACGCTGAGATCCCTCAGCAGCCAAAACGAAGCGAAGGGGCCGGCGGCCGCCGCGTCCTTCAGGGCACCCCAAGGGTGCCTTTTTTAGTCGCTTTTTTAGTTTTTTTTTTAAAGGATGCATCGGAAGAATATGCCCAAAAGACAAATCGACTCTCATGAGAACTCAATGGAACCCACTCTGCCCAGAAAATAACGGCAGCGGCGCTGCTGGAAAGCCCGGCGCTGCCGGCGACCACGGGCTTTGCAGCAGCCACCGCGGCGGTGGAACCTGCCACGAAAACACCACGTCGGGAGGCCAAGGAAAGCCACGACCGCTCCTCGTTTGCACCTCGCTCGGTAGCACAAAAATAAGCATCATTTGGGGTTTTTTTTTCCCCAAACCTCCCTCGTCTTGGAACGTGTGAGACCCAAAGACATCTCCCCCTGCCGCTCTAATATTTCCACTCTTGCAAAATTAAATGTGAATTTTCCAAGCGCTGTTTTGCACCACGCGGGCGCCCTCCGAGCCCAACCTCTCTCCCCTTTGCTGCTCATCCACCTCCAATTCCCGTTGGGAATTCACAGAAAGGGGAAGGGGGTATTCCAAAGGAAATGTTTCCTTACAGAGGCCAGTGCTTTCCCCAGCGCGTCGCCGGTCTGCGAGCTGCCTGCTGCCCCGCTCCCTCTGTTTGCTGCAAAACAAAAGAGACAGTGTTAAAAACAAAGGATTCGGCCTAAAAACACACAGAAAAACACCATTCCCGGTCCACCTCCTCATAATTCAATTGCGTTTTAAAGCTAATTGCTTGAAATTAACCGTTAATTGCCATTAATCGGTTTGCCAAGGTGGGTACCCAACGCATTCAGTTTCCTTTGCGCAGAGAAAACATCAACTCCACATGCTGCTTTTTAAAAATATATTGCGTATTTGCTAGGATTTGGCCATATGGCTTGATTTTTCCCTGACCGAGAGGTTGCTAAGGGTGGAAGATGCTCAAAGGTATGAAAAATATGCAAGATCAGAGCGGGGCCGCGTTCGGTGCCAATCAAAGGTGGCCGTGCTCGGATTTGGTTTCCTTCTCCTCCTCCTTCCCACATTTCATGGCCGTTTTCCTTGCGAATTCCCCATTTTCCTAACTCGGGAATGGCCCCCATCCTGCTCCTGGGTTTCTAGGCACGGGTCTCGGGTCTCCTTCCCATTTACGACACGTAGGGTGATGCATTTAAGAAAAGGAAGATCGAGTTTCCATTTGAGAAAATTTTCCAATTAAGAAAAATTTCTCCAATTAAGAAAATTTTCTCCTTCTAATTAAGAAAATTTCCTAATTAAGAAAAGGAAAAACTACATTTAACTAGACTACATAAAGTCCTGGCCTTTCGGTATTTCTCCTGTACCGGAATGCTTTAGAAAGGCCTTTCCAAATTGCTCTAATTCCAAGCTTTCCTACTAAATTCCCCCAGTGGGGCTTGCTCACCTCCTCACTTGCTCCCATTTTCCCTTTCTTCCAGGTAGAGTTTCACTATTCCTATTGCACATTTGGACGTAAGCTTATGTGAAGTGAGTTTGTGCATGCTCCTTTCCTAAAATGCAGGGCATTTTAGGCTAAAATGGCATGTTATGCATGCTGCTCTCTCAAAAAAGGGGAAAATAAATACATTTTGCTTCTTGTCGTCCAGTTAAATAGGGCAACTCGCTGCTTTAAGAGATAACTAACTTCTATGTCTGCTTTCACTCTTGCAGAAGGCACCAGATCATGCTGTTTTACATAGGGAATGACTGTGGGATATTAGCAAGAGCTTCTCTTTTTATCTACCAGTTGTTGGTCCATCATTTCACTCCTGACTTCAGTGAAACACTGTTTAAATTCAGCTAGACCGCAGCTCGAATGGAGAGAGGCTTCGTTCTGCAAAGCAGCATCCAGAACGGGAGAAAATGGCTCCAAAAAATAAATAAATGCTTCCCAGAAAACATGACAGCAACATTAAAACCCAGAATTCCGAATGCAGAGAGCCATGGAATCTGCTTTCTGGAGGGAAAGCTGGCAAATCTTAAGTCTTCCAGAGGGATGGGGAGAAACAAGGGATGCAGCAAACACTGCTTGCATTCCTGGGAAGCATCCAGCCAAATCTCCCTGCAGAGGCTCTCAAATACACTGGATGGCCTCCAGATTACAGGGAAGGAAGGTATTTCTACAGATTAAGAAGTGATCAAGAGATGGGAAAAATATTAAAAAAATATATAAAAATATTCTAGGGATAATGAAATATAAAGTTGCCCACGGAGAGCAGCTCTTGTAGCAGGTCCTAAGGCTGGAGGAGCCCAAGTCTATGAAGCCAAGTGCCACGTTGGGTTGGGACACTCCAGGAAAGCTGGGAAGAGCCGGGTCTGGCACAGACTGCGCTTGGTTGGACCTGATGGTCTTTATGGTTGGACTTGATGGTCTTTATGGTTGGACTTGATGGTCTTGAGGGTCTTTTGCAATCACAATGATTTGGTGACTCTACGGATGCGTCCGCATGCGATGCCGGGGATGCCGCGAGCTCCGTCCAAGGAGAGAGCGGATCAGCTCATGGAGAAGAAGGAGCCTGAGGTTCCCAAATCCTCCTAATTCCAACCAGCTCAGCCAGCTCCTGAGCTGGGAAAACACCGCATATCCTCGCTCCGGTTTTCCGTTCCTTATGAGGGAATCCTTCCAGGCTGCTGGAGACGGGAGCGTGGGGAAGAGGAGCTCTGGGGCTGAAGCAGGACAGCTGCTTTGAAGTTCTTCTGCAAAACATTCTGAACAACTTAGCGCAAGGAACGCTACGAAACCCGCTCCAATTTGGAAGGGGACAGTTTATCCAAAACATTTCCGGCCTGGGCTTAATTGAGTCGAAGTAGTCCAACGCAGACTTCCAGAAAGGTTTTGATTAATAAGAGAATGAGGAGCAGAGCTCTGAGGCAGGAGACAACCACATGCAGGTGAGCACATCCACCTACCCAACCATCTCCAGGCGTTCGGAGGACGGCTCTCCAACGTTTTGTTGGGACACACCGGAGAGATTCCTTGGAAACAGGACTCCCCCGCCGCAAAACGGGGCTTGGAAATGCCTCACACGAGCTGGGAATTCTAATTTCGAGCTGCTCTCCCACTCGCCGAGCTATTAATGTGCCCGAGGCATCGTGGAAGGCTGCGGCGTCGCGATGGCTCCGCGCTAACCGTGAAGCTTCCTCATGCTTTGGGAGGAAAACGGCCTCAGCGAGGCCCTTCTCACGTGGTACTGCTGCAATTCTGCCTGTAAATCTTAAAATTATTGAATAAACTCCCAGGAATCTTGAGTATAATTATATCTAGGGAAGTATCTGGTGGAACTGGTACGTTGGAGCCATCTATTAGAGATTCCAGGCAGAGTTTTTAGAGTTTAAATTCTAGCACGAGCTCCTGCTGCTCTGCTACAATGGAGTTTTCTACAACAGCAGCCTGGAAGGGAGGTTTCTAGGTAAAGGAGAGTGCAAAAACTCGCACCAGCTCGGTATTCCTAGTTGGAATCCTCCCAAATTCCGAGGAACTGGCACTGCTGGGTAGAAGAACAGGTTTCCCCTGTTGAAACTGCTACCTGCTTCCAGCCCGCTGCAAAATCCTGCATCCCTCAATATTATCTGCAAGGCTTCTATGGAAGTGTTGGAAAAATGAAAAAAAAAGGATGAGTTAAATTTGACTCTATTAGGCTCCTTTTGAGAAAGAGAGAGAGTGATTTCCGTGTCACACACACAGGAAAAGTAATACACTGGAAAGGAAGAATTCTCAATGGAATGGCAAGATTGAGCACAGAAATACTACACTGCAAGGGGATACGTTTTTCCCAGACAGTGATAAATTAAGAAGAGACTGTATTTAGTTTCTTCTTTGTTCAGAGCCCTTGCAAAATATGATGCCCATGTGTTAATGCTTGAACCCACCCTCCATTCTTAGTGCATTAGTCCTGCTCGCAGTCATTCAATCCAGAATCATGTGTGTAATCTGAAACATGTGGCAAATGCTGTGTTCCCTATTTCCCAATTATTTCATTAGCTTTATTTGTTCTTTGAGATACAGGCAAAGCAGTATGCCTTTATTCCCTGCATTTAAGGCGGGATTTGCCAAATATTTAGGGGAGCCTACAGATGTGTGCTGGTAATTTGGTGAGGGTGTTAGGGCAGGAAGGGCAGGAAAAGAAGGACACGATGCCCTGGTCCCCTTCCTGGCAATGTGAGAAGCAAGTCAAGAATTGAAGGGAAGGGGCGTTGCGGCGGCGAAGGGAGGTATCACTTCACAGGGCCCCGCCGGTGATTAAACGCCTAAAGATAATAAAATTAGACTCCAAAAGCAGCCGGATCAGGCACTTGATACAGCCCGGGCAAACTCGAGAAGGGAGCACTTCCCTGAGTGGAATATTGTGTTTTTATATTGAGCCTCCAAGCAGCACTGTGTGCATAAGGCAAGGGAGGCAAAGGCCATCCCCAAAGGATTTATTTTGCGGAGCTTTTCCCGTTTTCCTAGACCTATTGAGGCAAGCAGCAGCCTTTCCCTGCCCCTCTGCAGCTCGCCGGCAGCGCTGGGGTGCCGGGAGCGGCGTACGGAGCGCCGGGAACGCCGGGAACGCCGGGAATGCACTCACCCATGATGCTGTCGGTGCCGTTGGCCGGCGGTGTGCAAGAGGACGCGCTGTAATGGTTGGTGCCGCTGCGGTGGAACGTGGACATCGGAGGAAGACTGGAGTTGATGTCTGCGGAGGAGTGCGATGGGTAGCTCTGCGGAAAGGCAGGGAAAAGAAAAGGATGGGAACGTTTCAACCATGTCCAAGGGTGGCCCGGATGGGAAATAGAGGCTTGGAAATGGATACCAATCACTGAAGCAAGACCCTGTAATGCAACATCCCCCTGCACCCTCTGGCTCCCTAGGTGCTTCACATCAAGCTGGCTAAAAAGTCTCTTTTCCCTCGTCGGAGTTATTTAATTTGGCAGGATTTTCTCTTACTTAAGGACCAAGTTACAGGATATTTGGAAGTTTTCGCCAAAAACGTCAACACGAGCCAAACTCTGCTTTTCCTACCCATGAAAAAGCCGCTGCCAACCCTGCCTGAAGATCTGAGGCTTTGACTCATGTCTAAAGCGCCCCAGGCCTCCGGCCCTGAATCCAAGCGGCTGGAATTGCACGGACGAGCGGGATGTGTCGGGAACAAGGGTGCGGGAAGCAGCAAAGGCTTCGGCCATCCCAGCATTCCCACCCCAGCTAAACTTTGCTCCATGAAGCAGCATCTCGTGATTCCCTCCTTTCCCCGGGGAAGAAATCCCACCGCTATTGCCAAACATTTTAGGGGAAAAAACCACGGGATCTGCGGATTGCCCTTTGCATGCAAAGCCTCTCTTTGGGCCACTGCGAACACGGCTGCAAAAGCAAAAATAATCAGCACCGCCACCTCCCAGGAAAACCTGGAAAACCGGGATGGGTACAGGGAAGCTGGAATCCAGGCACACTTAAAGGAAATTCCAAGTTTCCCGGCTTGCACGCTGAAGGCCCTCGGTAGTCTTAGCTCTCCCCTGAATTCCTGCCATGCAAATGCCCCCTAATTCTGATGAATGGGTATCAGCGGAGATAAATTCGATTAAATTGGGTTTTAAAGGTATGCTCGATTTTATAATATATGCTTGTCGCTTCAGAGCAGTGTTAAATTTGCTTAGTGCCCTAATTATGCCATTTTATAAGGACATGATTAAGCAGTTTTTGAGGCAATTCCTTTTGCTTTTGACTTCCTATTAGCGTTACATAGCACTGCACTAACCTCATTACATTTGAGATTTCGAAAAATTTGTTTTGCAAATTAATTCTCAGTTTGCAAAACTGAATTTATTTTTTTTCCTAATTCCTCAAAGGAAGTTTCTGCTAAACTTTAAAGCATTTGCCTCCTCCCTTAAAACCAGCACTACTTCTTACGCTCTTCTTCAATGCTCTTCCAGAAGTGGGAAATGGGAAAATGCTGCTTGTAAAATTGCATGCATTTTGAGGAAAATGCCTTCCATTTTAGCAGTCTGTTCTTTACCTCCTCCTTCAGCAAATAAAAAGCAACCAAAACAACCAGTCCTCTCCCAAAACACTGAACGGATGCAATGCAGCATCACTGCTCTGTAGCCAACTGAGCCCTCAGCTCTGCTCGAGACGGATTTCGTTCCAATTTAATTCTGTTCCTAAAGGACACGTGCCACTGACTGCGTGCAAGGATGTCCCAGCACCAGCAAGGATGCATGAACACAAACTAGGGATGTCCCAGCACACACAGGGATGGTCCCAGCACACACTAGGATGCCCCAGCACACACTAGGATGCCCCAGCACACACTAGGATGCCCCAGCACACACTAGGATGCCCCAGCACACACTAGGATGCCCCAGCACACACTAGGATGCCCCAGCACACACTAGGATGCCCCAGCACACACTAGGATGCCCCAGCACACACTAGGATGCCCCAGCACACACTAGGATGCCCCAGCACACACTAGGATGCCCCAGCACACACTAGGATGCCCCAGCACACACTAGGATGCCCCAGCACACACTAGGATGCCCCAGCACACACTAGGATGCCCCAGCACACACTAGGATGCCCCAGCACACACTAGGATGCCCCAGCACACACTAGGATGCCCCAGCACACACTAGGATGCCCCAGCACACACTAGGATGCCCCAGCACACACTAGGATGCCCCAGCACACACTAGGATGCCCCAGCACACACTAGGATGCCCCAGCACACACTAGGATGCCCCAGCACACACTAGGATGCCCCAGCACACACTAGGATGCCCCAGCACACACTAGGATGCCCCAGCACACACTAGGATGCCCCAGCACACACTAGGATGCCCCAGCACACACTAGGATGCCCCAGCACACACTAGGATGCCCCAGCACACACTAGGATGCCCCAGCACACACTAGGATGCCCCAGCACACACTAGGATGCCCCAGCACACACTAGGATGCCCCAGCACACACTAGGATGCCCCAGCACACACTAGGATGCCCCAGCACACACTAGGATGCCCCAGCACACACTAGGATGCCCCAGCACACACTAGGATGCCCCAGCACACACTAGGATGCCCCAGCACACACTAGGATGCCCCAGCACACACTAGGATGCCCCAGCACACACTAGGATGCCCCAGCACACACTAGGATGCCCCAGCACACACTAGGATGCCCCAGCACACACTAGGATGCCCCAGCACACACTAGGATGCCCCAGCACACACTAGGATGCCCCAGCACACACTAGGATGCCCCAGCACACACTAGGATGCCCCAGCACACACTAGGATGCCCCAGCACACACTAGGATGCCCCAGCACACACTAGGATGCCCCAGCACACACTAGGATGCCCCAGCACACACTAGGATGCCCCAGCACACACTAGGATGCCCCAGCACACACTAGGATGCCCCAGCACACACTAGGATGCCCCAGCACACACTAGGATGCCCCAGCACACACTAGGATGCCCCAGCACACACTAGGATGCCCCAGCACACACTAGGATGCCCCAGCACACACTAGGATGCCCCAGCACACACTAGGATGCCCCAGCACACACTAGGATGCCCCAGCACACACTAGGATGCCCCAGCACACACTAGGATGCCCCAGCACACACTAGGATGCCCCAGCACACACTAGGATGCCCCAGCACACACTAGGATGCCCCAGCACACACTAGGATGCCCCAGCACACACTAGGATGCCCCAGCACACACTAGGATGCCCCAGCACACACTAGGATGCCCCAGCACACACTAGGATGCCCCAGCACACACTAGGATGCCCCAGCACACACTAGGATGCCCCAGCACACACTAGGATGCCCCAGCACACACTAGGATGCCCCAGCACACACTAGGATGCCCCAGCACACACTAGGATGCCCCAGCACACACTAGGATGCCCCAGCACACACTAGGATGCCCCAGCACACACTAGGATGCCCCAGCACACACTAGGATGCCCCAGCACACACTAGGATGCCCCAGCACACACTAGGATGCCCCAGCACACACTAGGATGCCCCAGCACACACTAGGATGCCCCAGCACACACTAGGATGCCCCAGCACACACTAGGATGCCCCAGCACACACTAGGATGCCCCAGCACACACTAGGATGCCCCAGCACACACTAGGATGCCCCAGCACACACTAGGATGCCCCAGCACACACTAGGATGCCCCAGCACACACTAGGATGCCCCAGCACACACTAGGATGCCCCAGCACACACTAGGATGCCCCAGCACACACTAGGATGCCCCAGCACACACTAGGATGCCCCAGCACACACTAGGATGCCCCAGCACACACTAGGATGCCCCAGCACACACTAGGATGCCCCAGCACACACTAGGATGCCCCAGCACACACTAGGATGCCCCAGCACACACTAGGATGCCCCAGCACACACTAGGATGCCCCAGCACACACTAGGATGCCCCAGCACACACTAGGATGCCCCAGCACACACTAGGATGCCCCAGCACACACTAGGATGCCCCAGCACACACTAGGATGCCCCAGCACACACTAGGATGCCCCAGCACACACTAGGATGCCCCAGCACACACTAGGATGCCCCAGCACACACTAGGATGCCCCAGCACACACTAGGATGCCCCAGCACACACTAGGATGCCCCAGCACACACTAGGATGCCCCAGCACACACTAGGATGCCCCAGCACACACTAGGATGCCCCAGCACACACTAGGATGCCCCAGCACACACTAGGATGCCCCAGCACACACTAGGATGCCCCAGCACACACTAGGATGCCCCAGCACACACTAGGATGCCCCAGCACACACTAGGATGCCCCAGCACACACTAGGATGCCCCAGCACACACTAGGATGCCCCAGCACACACTAGGATGCCCCAGCACACACTAGGATGCCCCAGCACACACTAGGATGCCCCAGCACACACTAGGATGCCCCAGCACACACTAGGATGCCCCAGCACACACTAGGATGCCCCAGCACACACTAGGATGCCCCAGCACACACTAGGATGCCCCAGCACACACTAGGATGCCCCAGCACACACTAGGATGCCCCAGCACACACTAGGATGCCCCAGCACACACTAGGATGCCCCAGCACACACTAGGATGCCCCAGCACACACTAGGATGCCCCAGCACACACTAGGATGCCCCAGCACACACTAGGATGCCCCAGCACACACTAGGATGCCCCAGCACACACTAGGATGCCCCAGCACACACTAGGATGCCCCAGCACACACTAGGATGCCCCAGCACACACTAGGATGCCCCAGCACACACTAGGATGCCCCAGCACACACTAGGATGCCCCAGCACACACTAGGATGGCCCCAGCACCCACAGGGATGTCCCAGCACCCAGGGATGGTCCCAGCACACAAGGACGTCCCAGCACACACAGGGAGGTCCCAGCACACACAAGGAACCCCCAGCACACACAGGGATGCCCGCAGAGCCCCTCAGTGCCGGGCCCTGGGGACACAGCGATGCCCCCCAGGGCCACCCGGCGCATCCCGCCGCATGCCGTCGTACCAGGCGCTCGTGGGGGTGCAGGCTGCAGTAGCTGCTGGACTGCGGGATGTGCGACGAGTTGCCCAGCATCCCTCCGTAGCCGGGCTGGTTCATCCCGCTGGAGGAGCTCCACGGGTCGCTGCTGTGATGGCCATCTGCAACACGGAGAGCTCCCTGGGCATTTTGCATTTAACTAGCTATTTGGGGACCCCTTTTGGTCCCCAATGACCCCGCGGGGACGTGGCAGCCCATGGATCAAGAGCTCCTCCAGGGTGGGAATCGGGAATTCGAGAACCTCATCCCTCGCCCTGCGGATGCTTCACCCTCCTGAACCACTTGTCCACCCAAAGCTGAGTGCATGCATAAGCAATTAAAAGCTAATTATTGCACCCTAAACGTGGCAAAAACTGCGTGCACTCATTCCAGGTGGATGCTTCCAAACCCTTGGAATTTTATTCTCCAAGTTAGGTGGAATTTCATCTTACCTACATGCAATCCTTGCAAGGAATGCAACAGTGAGCACATACCGACGACTAACTCCCTCTCGAATGTGAGCAACTATGCTCTTAATTTTTAATTAATTTTTACAAGGTCGCAGCAGTTCTATAGGCGACATGTAGATGCACAGCTCTGCATGCTTTACAGAAGCTAAAATCTTTCTTGTTGGCATAAGAACAACACTGCAGAAAGCACGTGCATGATTTCGGGTGCATTTTGTAATAATATATGTGCACACACACGCTGAAAAAACTGCTCCCAGGAACCCAAACGATAAGGACCCGGCGAGCTCTTCATTATCCCGTTCCACTGCAGGATCCAAACAAGGTGTTTGGGGACATAACGCTCAAACTTCCAGCTCTTCATTTTCATGGAAATGCTGCGGAGCGCGGGATGATATTCCCAAATAGAAACCCGGGAAATGTATGCAAAAGAGATTGGTTTTTTTTTTGAAAGCGGCGTCTTACCTTGCATGAAGAAGGAGCTGGGAAAAGTGCTGGCTGCTGGTTTTGAGGATGGATAACCTGGCGAATCCCTATTGTAGTCGGCAGTGCTTGCTGACGGGGCATAAACCTGAGGAAAAAAAAGGCTCATTTAGGACGCCTTTAGCAGGGAGCAGGGAAGAAATATTGAGTTTTTACCTTGCTCGGTATAAATCAGTTCGCAACACTACATAATTCTTCTCTCAGAACACAAAACCCCCGGTACATGTGTGACTAGAAAATAAATTTTAAGCTTCAAAAGAAACTCCGGCCTGACATTTTCCAGCTTTAAACAAGGGTATTTGCAAGGTGTTTGTCAAAGGAGGTATTTCTGTAAATAAAACGAATAAGCGGGCGCACATATGTTCCTGCCTGCGCATCAAGGAGCCAAAAATAAAGCAGAACTCGAGACAATGCTGATTTTCCTAAATGGAAGCGGGCAGACTTCACACATCCAAGAACAACACCCAAAGCGGCGCAAGGACGTCCGAGTCATCGCTTCCCCCACCGAGAAAAAGGAAAAAAAAAAGGATATTTAGAAAATGGCATTATCAGGAAGAGTGAAAATTATAAAGGTATCTTGGGATATTGAATTCCCGAATTCCCAGCTCCTTCCCTGCACAAAGCAGCCCGGGCATTTCTTGCCACGGGGAGGGCACGGGTGCCGTTTAACGGATCCCCTCTCCGACGCCTCTCGGCGCTCCGCGGAATTCCGCGCTCTCCAGATGGTCGGGAAGAGCTCCCGATGAAAATGGATCCCTTCCTGCCTCCATTTTGCGGAGCTGGCAGGGAGCCCGCTCCGCCGGGAGCCGCCGGCACCGGGAGCATCTCCCCGGCGCGCCGCTTCTCAGATCCCGTATTCCCTTCAGAAGAGCCAGCATTTTGGTTAAATATTCGGCACTGCCAGGTTTTTATCACACCACGGTTTTCATGGCGCCATGGAGGCCCCTCTCCCGCGAAATTCCGCAGGTTGCTTCTCCCGGGGTATCCCAGGGATGGCCGTGTCCACAACAGGGAATAACTGGCCAATTGCATGGACCTGCCAGCATCTCCTCGTGCCCTTGTTCCACAAAACAAACATGTTATTGCTTTTTTAAAGCATATTATTCACACCACGTGCGCCGCGCTGGTGCCTCCTGCACCCATGCCGTGCATGGAGCCGGGATTCCCATGCCCATTCCATGCATGGAGATGGGGTTCCCTGCACCTGCACCATGCTTGGCACCAGGGTTCCCATGGCCATTCCCATTCCAGGGTTTCCCACACCAGGGATATCCACCCAAAGCCCTGCCGAAGGCGCTCGGGATTGAAGATCTCCGGGAGAGCATCCATGGAAGCGGAGGGGCATCACCAAAGGGGAAGGGCCACCAGCAGCGTTGGGGACAGCAGAGCCTGAAGCCACCGGCTCCGCGGGGACCTCGGGAGCATCCCTGGGGACCGGGGCACGGAGCGGGGCCACCCCGCACCCCCTCCAACGAACCAGATGTCGGCGCTTCCCGATGCTGCCCGCGCCGGAGGGCCCCGGCGCGCCGGGATCGCCTGCAGGTGCGAGCCCCGGCGGGGAAAAATCCGGGAAAAATCCCCCGGGATGCAGCGAGGGGCAAAGGCGGCTGCAACGGGGGCCAGCGCGGCCCAGATTCCCCCCCGCTCGCTCCATCCGCCGGGAATCACCCCGGAGCAGGGACACGAGCCCGGAACGCGAGCGGCCTTCCCGGCCTTTCCTTTCTCCCTCTTCCCGCCCCATCCCATCCTCCGAGGCTGCAGATCCCGCTCGGGTGAAATACTTTCCAGATGGGGCGGCATCATGTGAACGCCTGGAGTTAAAAAAGGGTCAACCGAATTAAAGCAAAAAAGCGCAAAAAAAAAAAAAACCCTTACAATATTATGTCATCCCTGTGCAATAATATACATTCCCAAAAAGCAAGCCGCACATCAGAGGAGCTGCAGATTTTCTGCTCCGGCTCCGATTTCCTTCTGCCATTTGTCTTTCCCAGGCAGCTTTCCCGGACGGCTCCCGATGCGGCGCGGGAAGGAACGCGGTCCTTCCCGTTCCCATTGGGATGCGGGAGACGGCAGGTGACTCTGGGAGCCACCATAGGGTCTGCTGGATCGGAGCCGTTTCCAGTGGGTTTGGGGGGAAAAACGGGAAGAAGCGGGAGCAAAGGAGGAGAAAGAGCAGGTGAGGAGCGGAATTCCCAGAGGAAGCGGAGGGAAGGAAGAGGCCTCCTTGGTGCATTTTCCTTCTCTTCTGGATCCGCTCCCTAACTTTCCTTCTCTCCGCTGCATTCCTGAGAGCCATTTTCTGTGTTTTCCTTTTCTGGGCTCTGTTTACAAATACATGCAGAGACAGTGAATGCATCAGACATCTGCCCGTATTTTTCCTCCCAAATTTCTCCGCAAAGCCAAGAGCCTCAGTCCTGCAATCTCGCCGTGGCTCTGGTCGTTACCCACCTAGCACAGTGCGAGCAAATACTTTAAAGCAATTAATTAGATCTGATCCCTTTGCTTTGGATCCAGCTCATGGGGCTACGTCAGGCGGCAGCGGAAAGCCTGGGATGAGGGATGAGCAGGAGGGTTGGTGGGACACGGATGGTCCTGCGGGATGAGGGACGCGGAGACATCTGAGCTCCTTGGGTGGAAGGAGATGTTCCCATGAAGAAGGGAAACAGGCCCAAACCGTTTGCCACATTCCCGCAGGCTGGTTTTTTAGGAAGAACCGGATCCCGATCCAACCTCAGCATCTCAGAGCTGCCTCAAGCAATGAACCATGAGCCCCTGTCGTGTCCCCATCCCGGCGGGTGACGGCAGCATCAGGTGCTGAGCCCCAGTGCAAACACGGAGGAAGGAAAATGTTTGCTTTTTATGTCAGCAGAGATGTCAGGACCCATTAATAAATCTCGCTGCTAAATCTACTCTTATTCATGTGGGACATCACCAAGTTAAAGGAAAATAAATTATCTTTAATTAAATGGAATTGTCGTCTTCCTCCTGCTATCAGCCCCAATTATTACATCCTAATCAGCCCTTTTGGGAGAAGGCATGCGGGAAGGCTGAGAGGCACATTTACTAGGAACACTTTCTGTCAAGAGATGGAAATTTGGGCTTCATTATCGTTTAGGACGATCATTTCCACCCTCTTGTTGATGAAAGGGACGAGGACGGAGTCATTCCCGACGGGAAGCGGATCCGGCGGCGCGGGGACCATCGGAGCGTGGCCGGAGCCGCCGGCACCTGCAGGGCCTTCCTTCCCTATGGAATACCGGAGCCCAGCTCGACTCCGGGCACTGAAATATTATTATTATTAAGCAGAGACGAGGAGCAGAAGCGAAAGCAGGAAGAGGCACGTTCTGCTTAACGGTGCTGCTTCCAGTTAGGCCGGCTTTGAATCGCCGCCTCCAGAAGTTTTTTTTAAAAAAAAGGGATAAAAAAGGGGGAAAAAAGCGACCGCAGCCCTCCGAGCCTGCTGACTCCTTATAAAAGAACCAGTTTGAAACTTGTTTACACTGCTGCTCCCAAATGGGTTCAAGATGGTGGCGAGCCGGAGCGGGGAGCGCGCCAGCGCCATCAAAGCGCCCGGCCCGCAACCTTCCGTTTTAATTGACCGCTAATTAAGCTACATTAGGCCGGGAAAAGTCTCGGAGGCTTCGGAGGGAGCCGGGTTAACCCTGTCCTCGCCCTCCCGCTCCGCATCCGGGATCCGCGCGGATCCAAAGGGGTCCCCAGGGGGAGCGATTCTATACATTTTATGTGTATAAGCAATTATGTTATATATAAAATTACATATATGATGCCCTACACACCCAAATACACATGCACAATGATATATAATCCATATAATTTCGCATATAGGATAAAACTGCACATATGCATATATGTATAACCCACATTATTGCATATACTAATACATGTGCATGTAAGTGTGTGCATATGTTTCTCTATAAAATATATAATTATATATATACACATGCACACAACACGCATGCGCATATGTATATATAAAATATGGATATTTTGGATATATATAAAGTGGGTCTTGCCCTGCTGAAGAGAGCTCAAGCTCCCCAGGGCCACACGCGCTGCAGCCCGTCTTCCCCATTATCCCGCCGTTATTCCCGCAAAACGCTCCTTCCGGGATGCACCGACGGCAAAGCCAGGCTCCGAACCCGCCTGGGGAGCCAAAGCTTTGGAATTTGCTTTCCAAAAAGCTGCAGCGTCGGAGAGAAGGGACCCGGAAGGGACAAGTCAGACAGGCCAAGACGTGGCCCAAGGACACTAAAACCGGCTTGGAAAAGGCTCCAAGTCCCCCCTGTTCCCATTTTAGCAAAAAAAGAGGAGTTTGCAGGCTGCGATGCCGGAGCTTCGCACTTCCCGCGTGTCCGCAGCGCTCCGACGCCGGCTCCGCTCGCGTTATATTTTATCCTAATGACTTTTGGCACCAAACTCCTGCATTTCGTAGAATAGGATTTAATGAGCACCGTATCTTTTTTTAACGTTCTGCCAAGCGCTCATTAAAATGCACTTGTTTTTGCGCCGCAATAGCCGGCTACACGAAACCAAAATATTAATGCAAATTGCCATTTCTAAGTTTAAAGCGGGATTTGCATAAGAGGAAGCGGCCGTGGTGGGAGCTGAAAGAGAAGCGCCCGGCACGACCCCAACGCCCTAATTATTGCATAGAAATGTATTTTTAATTGCGTCCTGCCCCTATGGAAGACGCGCTCCGCTTCGGAGCGGGGAGGGCACCCGGCCCGGGACGCTGGGATATTCGGGAATGGGCTCCAGGGAATGCACGTCTCCAATGGGAGGTTGCAAATCCCTTCGAATAAAGAAGATGCATGGGGGGTTTATGCACGTTGCATCCACAGGTTTGGTTCAATAGGAAGCCATCAAGGAATGCAGCATTTGGGCTTAAAAAAATATATATATATTTAAGGCTTGCATATATGATGCCCTGCAGCCGGTTTTGGGGAGGCTTGCTGCGGAATTGGGCAAGGAAGCACCTTGCATTGTGGAAATCTGGGAATGGGAGCGCCAGCGCGGCCGGGGCTGGAAAAGGACACGGGGCGAAGCAGGAGGCGCCTTGAAAATTAAATCGGGATTTCAAAAAAGAAGGAAAAAGAGGGGGAAAGGGAATGCAGCGGCACCTCGTAAAGGCCGCTCGTGCCTAAGGGGAAGCACATGGGAGCGGCGGCAGGAAGCGAGCCGCTTCCCGCACCATTCCCTGCGGATCAGGGAGAAAGGTGCTCGGAGCCGGCGCCGCTTCCCGCATCCAGCCGCGTTATCCGTCATTCCTTTGGGGGGAAAAGGCTGCGGGCGCTGCTGGAGGTGACGCTGCGGAGCAGCCCTGCAAAAATATTCCAGGGATTCTTTAAATTCTCCATCAAATCGGGCTTTGCAAACGGGGTAGCAGGGAGCCGCGAGGGCAGGTGGAGCCCTCCGGAGCTGCGGGAAT
>NW_010585436.1:0-15231 GCF_000705375.1 Tinamus guttatus | reverse complement strand
CCCCCCCCCCGCCGCTGACGGCTTCATCCGCGCCGCGCGCGGGGGGAACGCGCGGGATGCGCCGGGACACGGGATGGGGATGCACTGGGACACGGGATGGGGACGGGGATGCAATGGGACACAGAGTGGGGACAGGGATGCCCAGGGACATGGAATGGGTACAGGGATGCAATGGGACACAGAGTGGGGACAGGGATGCACCAGGACATGGGATGCGGACAGGGAGGCGCCGGGACACAGAGTGGGGACACGGATGCGCTGGGACATGGGATGGGGACAGGGATGCGCCAGGACATGGAATGGGGACAGGGATGTGCTGAGACATGGGATGAGAACAGGGATGCAACGGGACACAGAATAGGGACAGGGATGCGCCGGGACACAGAGTGGGAACGGGGATGCAAAGGCACACGACACAGCAATGGGGATGCACTGGGACATGACACAGGAATTGGGATGCGCTGAGACAGGGATGCGTCGGGACAGGGGATGGGGATGGGGATGCACCGGGACACGGATTGGGATGGGGATGTGCTGGGACATGACACAGGGATGGGGATGCGCTGAGACACGGAGTGGGAATTAGGATGTTCTGAGACATGCAGTGAGGATGGGGATGTGCCGGGACACGGAGTAGGGATGGGGATGTGCCGGGACACGGAATAGGGATGGGGATGCTCCGAGACACAGTGGGGGGATGCGGATGCTCCGACTTATGGAGTGGGGACAGGGATGCTCCGAGCCACGGCACCATCCGCTTCCACGGCACGGACAAGGGGAGCGCCGCGCCGAGGAAACGGGAATGAGGGCGGCGACGGCCGGGATGCCCGAGGGCCCCGGGAAGCGAACCCGCACGTTTGCAGTAACACGTTTCTCTTTTCCGGCTCAAAAGAAATCGCGGCACAAGAAGCAGATGTGGACGTTGTTGGGTTCCTTCGGATGGAATTTCCCAAAGCGGAGCCTATTCCAGCTCGAGATCAAAGGCACGAAAGCCCCGTCCCCGCCTCCTCCCCGATGATCGCAGGGATTTTGCTCCGCTGTTACGGGGAGCCAAAGGTAGACGCCGAAGCCGGGCACGTCACCGCGTGTCCCCAACGGGTCCCCCGGCCCCTGCGACGGTCCGGGCGCTGGAGCCGGGACATTGTCAGGGAATTAGGAAAACGCAGCCGCTCGCCACATGCCTCCGAGGAGAGAAGCGCACAGTCACAAAGGCACGCCGGAGCGAGCCAAAACCAATATTTTTTAAAGAAAAATACACTACCTCTCTCTGATGTCGCCCGCAGTGCCGGCCCGAGGAACGCGGGGAACGCTGCGCCGGGGCCGGCGAGCGGAGCGCGGGACACGGCCGAGGGTGCCCGGGTGGGTTTGCGCCCACGAGCGGGGAGATTCGATGTGATTATCGATGTATTAATCAATGAATCATCCCCGGAGGAGGCAAGCGAGGAATGCGAAAGGCTGGACCCACCCAGCAGCGCTGCCGGGGAGATGATTATCTCGAACACACGGAGCCGATTCCGGCTGCTCCGAGCGCTGGGCTGCGGGGATGGGGGCTTTGTGCCGGCAGCAGGATGAAGGGCACCAAGGTGCGAGAAGGAGAGGGTGTGCGGGAAGGCCGTTGGGAAGGGAGAAAAGAAGGAACGGGATCCATATTCCCTTGTCCTTCTTCTCTTCTTCTAGTTCCTTCCTTCCTTAGCTTTCTGCTTTCCTGACTCCTCTGTCCTTCATTATCTTCCTTCCTGTTATTTTGCTTGAAACTGGCAAAAATTACACGCTGCACAGGCGTTAAAACTGGCCCGAATTCCAAATATAAGCCCAAATCTAGGCCAGAGGTATATTTGGCAAATACAAATCCTTGCCAGATTTACACAGCTCTAATAATAAGGTGACAAGAACCGTGCGCAGGATTACGGATGTGGCCTCGCTCGTCCCTTAGGAAGTGCCAAAATAGTTTCCTCTGACTTTTATTCAACCTTTGTTCCTGAATCTCACACCATTAGCGTCAAAAAATTAAAAAAAAAAAAAAAGGGAAAGGGCAAATAAACCTGTTTTGTATTTGGGGGATGGTTTTGATGTGCTGTTTTCCATCAGCCCTCCCCTCTGCCACCCTTTACGGCTGGACTCGATGATCTTGAAGGTCTTTTCCAGCCATCGTAATTCCATGATTCCGGATCCCTTCACAGGGCCCTGTCCATGTCCGTGGGGCTCCAGCTGCAGGCCCGGAGCTGGTTTTATATCTCCTGCCTTTCAAGCGCAGCGGCCGCCCTCGCTTTGGTATCAAATCCCGTTACACGATGGCGAAAACATGTGGGAGGGCGCGGGGCCCAGGTGGGCGCCACATGAGCGCGCTGAGGCGCCATGGCCGCGCTGAGGCGCCATGGCCGCGCTGAGGCGCCGCGGTGGAAACGGCGCCGCGCGTTGGAGGGGAAGCGGCCCGGCCTCCTCTCCCCGCTCCGCCGCCTTCATGGCCTGCCCCGCGCTTCCCGCTCGGATCCGGCGTGGGGGGATTCGGAACCTGCCGCGATCCCTTGCTGCCCCAATGGAGATGTTGAAAGCCGGTGGTGTGACACGCAACCACTCGAAGCGAAAGTGTGTTCCTACCGCGATGAAGAGTCCTACCAAAATGTTACCCAAGCACAAGCGTCTCTCACATACTTTGCCTTTTTAGAAGCTGGGAGAAGATCCTGAAAAGGGAGGTCTGAGACAAATCTAGGTGGAAGTTTCAAGTGATTCATCCGACCCCAAAGAGACTTCCATTCTACCCACGTTAGCCTTCAGCAGCACCTTGGGTGCCACCAAAGAGGATGGGTGGAGGTAGCCGAAGCGCTGCCTTCTCAGGAGGACCAGCAAAACCAAAGAAATTTGGAAGGCTGTAGCTCAAAGCAGGGGTCAGACTGTCTTTCTGCTGGAACCTCTGCCCTGCGGAGAGGCCGGCACGGAAAAGCCGACGGCAGCTGCGTTTGGGAAGAGGGAGAGAGAAGGGGGTTGGTCTTCTGCAAAAGTTCTTCAAAGGAATCGAAAGGAACTTTGGTCCAGGGGACACGAAACTTTGTTTGATCTGGATTCTATTTCTAAAGTATTCAAAGGTTTTAAAAATAAAAGGTTTTGCTGAATCAGCTTGGCAGCTGAGTGTTAAAGACCTCTTCTGCTAGACAGACAAGCTAAGTTTGGCCTTTTCTTTCCCACTACCCACCAGAAATTGGGGGATCTGAACTGCTGTTCCTGGAATGTACGGGCTGAGGAAGGCCACAAGGCTTAGGTCCACATCCCTGCCACAACTTAGCTCTGTGCTAGATGTTCTAACCCATTAACCCCATCAGTTTTCACACGTTTGCTTGCTCAGTGGAAATCAAGCATCTCATTTTGCCTCCAGCTTCCGTAACGGATATTGCCTGCCGGTCACTTGGGCTTCATTCCTGTGGAGATGGTCAAACCTAATGAGGACAAGAAGCTAATGAATCTGGACCAGGCAGAGGAATGAGAACTTCCAATGGCAAATCCGTGAAAGCAAAAGCAAGAAACACAAGAGTCAGGAATAAGGTTGGCAAGAGAGTCATCTTGACTAAGATGAAACTCCATGGCTACACTTGGAGAGCTGCACCTGAACTGGATCACTCATCAAAAGCGTGAAGTCCACTCCAGTTTGTGCAATTAAGACTGTGACAGAAGTAAAAATGATTTTCCTATTAGAGGGATTTGATAGAGGGTAAAAACTCCAGAAATTATTGCTTGGTAGAGCCAGGTCCAGACCAGCTGAAAGGTCACACAACTCTGAACTTGGGATAAATGCAACAGAGAAACAGAGGCATAACTCCTTCTACTCTAACACAGTCCTGTAGAACACCATGAAGAAAATATTGCAGATGTATGACCTAAAGTAGCTCATTTTAAAGTGAGAGCTTCAGACAATGCAATATCAACCCTCCCATCAAATCAAAACTATGTTTAATCCAGCAGGACTAAGAGACATCAGGTATTTTGCAGGAGGCAGAATCCACTTCATAGCAGAGACCACTTGGAAGCTCTTCATTTTATATCCGTTGAACTGGGATGGTTCCTTCAAAGCAAAGTCGCTGCAGAGCCAACCTGTTATTGATTCTGGATGGCCCCGAGTTCAGGATTTCTGCTCCATACGGGCCTGTGCATTTTGTGCAGGGGAGAATCCTGACTGTAAAGCACAATTTAAGTTTTACAAATGTTTAAAATAAACAAAATTCAACGTCATGCACAATCCATGTCAATGCATGTCCCTAGGGGACGGAAGCATTGTGGCATTCAAGTGAAACACTGAGCTCCTCTCAGGTTATCTCTGTGGAAGGCAGAGGACACTACGGAATAGAAGGGAGTTTAGGGTTTTTTTTCCACCACATGAAATATTCCTTATCTTTCTGATATTTAAGAATTCTGTGATGGCTTCTCTATGGAGCTTAATCCATCTACTGATGTTCTCAACCACCCTGTGATCACCCATTCTGGAATAATCCCTATTTCCTTCAATATATCTGGCCTCTCCTGGGAAATTTATATCTGATTCTGGCATCTGTTCCCCATCCTCTTTTGTGAACACTGAGGCGAAAAATCCATTTATTTTTTAGCAGTGTCTACATCATCTGTCAATAAATTACCCTTTCCATCTCTAAGAGGTCCTAAAATCTACTTTACTGACCTCCTCTTCTTTATGCACTGCAATAATCTTTCATGATTATTTATCTTAACCTCATGTACAGTCTTCCCTTTCTTCCTCTCTCTTTGCTTTCAGATTATTGTTTTTTAACATTCAACCTCATTCCAGACATTCTCTGAGCAGCACTTGATGTTTTACATCTTATATACTCGCCTTCCTTTCTTAGGATTACATTTTGTCCATGTGTGTTCATCTTTACTAGGCTGTTAGTTTATTTTTCAGCACAATATCTTTATTCGTAGCGTAAGTGTGTAGAATTTATCTGTGACATTTATATTTCAGTAGGTACCAGCTCCTTTCTACGTTGTTTCTCTACATAGCATCACCTGCCCATTCCTGGGGTTTTGCTAGTAGAAATGAAGAACACCTAAAAGCCGATTATAGCCAAATTTTATGGTTGCCTGCAAACTTCTTCATGTAATGGCTCCTAAAATACACTCTCTCTTCAGATTTTCCATTATCTTCTGGGTGTTGCTCCACATACCTTGGGAGATTTGTATTTGCAGCCAATTGCAAACTCCAGGCCAAAATTGTCTTTGGAAGCCATCAGATGGTTTTGCAACTTGCATGAAGTGTAAAATTTAGGAAGGAAAAAATATATTCCTGGAAGGTATGTTTGGAAGAACAAAATTTGTTGGCTACCTGAACCAGAATCTGGAATCTTTCAATTCCAGTGAAATACCAAAGTGAAAAAATATATGTCATAGGAAGGGTGTGAATGTTTTGAAATAGGTATCCTAATTAAAAGGTATTTAATCAACATAATTTTAAAATACTATTGACTAAATGCTTGCTGGACTATTCACATAGTTTTTTCAACCAAAAACTAATCAAAACATTGCTTTCACCAGATGCTTTACAAATATATATATAATACCACTCTCCTTCCTAATTTCTTCTTTATGTTCTTCTTATCCTCTTAATATTCAGTCAGCATGTTTTGTCCCCAGAATATCTTTCCATATCAGTTCTCATCCTATATATTTTTAGAGCTGTTGACTATGTCCAGGTCCACCATCACATAGTAAAAGTTGGCAGAAGAAAGAAATGGATCGGAGCACTCTGATTTTACTTAAAAAGAAATATAGCCTAATTAAAGTCCTGATGGTTCCTGTTAAATGCATGCTCCGTATCGTTTTATTTCACCGGGTACAAGGATCAAAGCATGGACCTGCTCCACCACAGCCTTCTACGGTGTGAGAACTGGTGCTGCCCTTAATCTATCCCACATGGCAAGACGCATCTATGGGCACGAGAGGGACCCCCCTCTCCCATCCTTTCCATGATTTTCATGGAAACGGTTCGCTCTTTGATTTGGGATTTTCTACTCACCCAACTAAACGTGCAGACTTGTTTAAGAACAAAACGCAACGGAATGTAAACTTCCCTGGAAACTATGTAGTACAAAATAATATTTCAATTCTTTGCTCGGTAGGCAGACATTAATTGCCACGGTCTACAGTTTCTATTTATACCTCTGCTGCTCGTTCCCCAAATAAATGGAAATGTCCTTGTAATTTCTTCCCTTCAAGACCGTGTGAGAGGCCAGGGTTGAGCACTGACATCCAGGATCCCAACCGGCATCGCGCAGGAGAGGGACTGGCAAATGACAACACGGGTTGGCAAAAAAATTCTAGATTTGGGGGAAAATAAAATCAACAGGTGGATCTTGGTGGATTCAGGTGATATTTGAAAACCCTGCCTGAGATCAACCAGTAATCTCAGCAGATCTCCATGAGGAAAACACCAAGGCTGAGGGGCCTGGCTTCCCCTTGGAAGCTGCACGCCAAAAAACACCTGGAATAAAACGGGAGCTTGGGGTTTCCGCCTCTTAAGCCCTTTCTTGGTTGTTTCGGCTGCTATATTCAGATTTATGTTGTTGCAGCTCATCTCAGTTAATGTTATGGATAGCCAGCCAGCCACAGATTTTGATGGAAAACAGTTCTGCTTGTCATTCTCAAAACTTCACCTTTGACTGATATTTTAAAAAACCGCCACATTCCTTTTGCTATGTCACGCGCGACTTTCTTTTGCAAATGTCATAAAGTCCCGTCTTCATTTGTATCCCAGCTCCAGAAGAGGCCGGTTGCCTCTGGTAACCGCTGATGGATTTTGGGAACGCCATGGTGCCATCGTCACCTTTGGTGACGCCAGTCTCCAACTGGAGCTTGTGGACAGGGAATTTTTGCTGTTTCCCTCATTGCTCCTCAAGCCCCTGCAGCTGCGAAGCCACCTGAGATAACAGCCGTGGTGTGAACAGGGATTAATGGCCGGGACAGGCCCGGCGCTAAGAGGGGATCTGCCAGGGCGAAACGCGATCTCGTCTTAGGAAACGCTGAAATCATTGCTGCAGAAGGTTAAGAAAACAGCGAGCGGGCTGAGTCAGACGCGCCGCATGGAAAGTTGCACCCCGAGCGCTCACGGTTTCGCCGCGCGGCGCAGGCCGAGCCCTCGGCGCACATTCCGCCTCTGCTGGAATCCCGCCTGGATTAGGGACCCCGCTTTTCCCAGCATCGACCCTAAAATCAGGACTAAGACCACTAGAAAGCAAGAGCCACCACAGCGGGGTCGCTCCACGCGGGAGCAGGGACGTCCCGGCTGCTCCTCGGGATGCGGGAGCTTCCTCAGGCGCCTCCCGCTCGGAGCCGCGCTGGGAAGACAAGGCCGCGATCCCGAACGCGCCGCCCCCGTGCCTCGTGCCTGCGAAACGGGCGATATCCAGCACACAGCTCCCTGCTTGAAGCGTTCACGATAATAATGAAGACGGGTAGGAGATATCAATCAACATCAAAACTATGGCGCTCCAAAGCTATAAATCCAGAGGGAACAGGCAGCCCCAAGTACGCAGCAGCTCCGTCCCAGCCAACAGGTCTACCCAGGCAAAGTCACCATGGACTGGGGACGCCCCGGCCCTTGGCACGGGCGGCACCCAGGTTTATTTGCAACCCCAGGACACCGGGAGACTTCCATGGGCCAAAGCTGCAGCCCCAGGAGGACCCGGGAGGTCCCGGGCTGCCCAGGGGCACCCACAGAGGTGTGTGAGCTCCAACAGCTCCCGGATATCTCCCGGCACAAGGAAACGCGGCGTATCGAGGGACAAGCGCTCGCCAAGCGCGCTGGCGGCGGCGGGCGCGATCTTGGCCGGGCGCGAGCATTACTAATGCTTTTGCATCATGTATTTACTTGAAGCAGAGCTCGTTTATCAGCCCTAATTAAAGAGCGTAGCCGTCACTCGCTCCAGGAACGCTCACGGCCCCTCTGCACGCAGGCACTGCGGGCCAGGTGGCTGCTGAGGAGCCAAGGGGCTATCGGGGGCTTGTTCCATGTGGGCAACCTTGGCGAGCGCCCAACCACGGGCTCCCCACGCAGGTCTGCACCTCCAGCCACCCGTTTCCACCCCAAAGACCCTTTTCAGACCACACCACCAACGGGAGAGGATGCACGGAGACGTAGGAGGAGAAATGGGCTTTGCCAAAAGCAGGGCCACCTTTTGCAGCAAAGATCCCCCTTTCTACCCCAAACGTTGCCTTGTACACACACGCACACCCCGGAGCGCCCGGGGACCGGCCCGCGTCCCGCGAGGAAGGAAAGGCAGTTCCTTACTTTGTACTCGGGAATTGACAAAAGGAGGAGAGAGATTGTCGTGAGAGCCAAGGTCTCTGCTCGCCACGTGGTCATAGTGCGTCCCGTCGCCATAGTTCTGTTGACAAACGGGGAGAAACACAGCGTTTACAAGGGTGACCCGCGGCGCCCGCTCTGCCCGGCGTCGCTCCGGCCTCCTGCTCCGGCTCCCAAGGCCATTCCCAGCCTTTATCCCCTTTGCCGTGGTGATGGGGATAATCCGGGCATGGAAACGGGTTTTGTGTCGTGCAGTTCCGTGAAAAACCTCCCTTTAACCTTGCTATTAACATCAGGAAAAACAGGAGGGAAACACTTGTGCATGTTGGCTTTTACCCCTGGTTTGCAGGCATCAATTTGCTGAATCACCTCGTCGATACATCCGGGGATTCACCAAATTTTCAGATTTGTTTCATGCCGTTTGGGTGTGGAAAGTTACTCTTCCTTGTAAAATAAGCCTCTATGGCACTCGTATTTATGCATGCAATTGGGTGAGCCACTAATGAATATCTCCTGCCCCTTTTGGCCCTGGAGGTGGCATTTTGTCCCCTCTCCTGGCAGGACTTTGCTGCTCCCTAATTTTCGACTGTCATTCAGTCTCAAGATTAGCAAAGCCTTCAATTTCCCTGCAGCAGTTCCATAGTGTTTTCTTTCTTCTGCCCAGAAGAATTCACAAGAAACTCATTCTCCCGCCGTGGAAATTCCAGCGTCATTCCACAAAGCAGGAAATGCGGAGAGGTCAAGCCGCTCGCGGAGCGACCGCGCCGGTTAATGCGCGGGCTTGATTAAAACTTCAGGGCTCTTCCTGGGCTCGTGCTCCTTCCTTTATGCCCCAAAACGCAATTGTACGCTCACATTCAGGCTTTTGCATGCATAAATAATGGTGTGTGCAAATTTCGAATTTCCCTTTTCAAAACATTTTTCCCCGGGAAGCAATACAAGTTGTCAAGCCCGAAAAAAAGGGGGACAAATGAAAAGGGGAAAAGCGGGAAGGAATGAATGAACGGATGCAAAGCGGGAGGGCTCCGGAGCACCGGGAGCGGGGAAACCTCCTGGGATCTCCTCATAGGGACCTGCCGGGCACGGGCCTGGGGCTGCGTCCTCCCCGGTAATTAACAAACAATTAAAAGGCAATTTAAGGCAGCTCTGAAGCCCCGAGCAGCCAAATGGGTACGGAGCACCCAGCTCCCTGCCCGCGGGGCCGAGCGGGTGCCAGAGCCACCGGATCGGGCTTGAGCGTCCAAATAAATAAATAAACACATAAAATAAAATAAGAAGTGATTCTGAAGGGAGGGCGGGCTGCAGCATGGCCGTTTTTGTATGCAATCAGGTATAAAAGTCGTGTTTCAGATTGCAAATTTACATATGCAGGAAGTCTGGTTTGGGGAAAAAGATTAGATATACTTACCCTGGATGGACTAGGATGTCCTGTATTCCCCCAGGACCCTGAGCTAGTTCTGTCTTCTACATCTAGGGACAAAAAAGTTCTTTAGGCTTTATTGCAATCATTCTTTCCTTTTGTATAGGCACTTTTAAATTAATGTTTCAAATTAATCTCCTGTTGCCTTTAATTAAGAATCAGGCACGGGGCTACTCCGACGGTAGCGGCTTCTGACCCCCTGCTTAAATGAACTCATTTAAATGCACAGCAGAAACGAACCGGACCCTCAGGAACCCGAGCTTTAACCGCAACGATTCCCGCAGCGGCTCCGGGAGCACCGGCGTTTTGGGGGATTCCAGGGATTCTTTCCCGACTCGGACCCGCGGCATCAGGGAAATGCGGCTCCTGATCACTGTTTGCCATGAGAGCGGTGACAACCTCAAGGAATGAGAACGGGTGCCCAAGCGAGCGGTACTGGCGCCGACACGAGCGGTACCGGCGCCGACGCGAGCGGTACCGGTGCGGGCGCTCGCTGCCCACGGGCCTCCATAACGGATGACCGTGTTAACAGCACCAGGCGCCCGCAGGTAAATATTTAATTAAGCCCCAGAAAACGTGGCTCGTTTACCTGACGGATCGGATCGAGCGTTCTATTAGGTTAATTGGGCGTATTTTTAAAAATCCTTGCTGTTATGTAACAGGGAATTCGCTCCGCTCGCCCCAAGCCTGAGTCACGCAACAACCCCTTGCCCCTGCATGGGCTGACACGTTGCTTTGGGGAAAACGTGCTGATTTGCCCATATTGCAAATTTTTTAGCAGTTTCCAACAGCTCTGAATGCTCCTTGCGCTCCCCTTTGGGCTGTCCCGACCCTACGTGATGCTGAAGTTCTGAAGCCCCAAGAAGTTTCTGCTGGTAAAATGAAAAGCAATGACTCTTGTACCTTATCTTCGGGGGTCGTGTCTTAGCTTTCGCCCAATTTTCTTTGTATTTAGCCTTAAATGTGCAAACTACACTATATTACTCTGCAAAACATCAATGAGAAGGCTTAATTAAGTAACACTGACAGATAAATCCATTTCTTTCGCAGTAATCAAATCAAAGCAGGTTGACATAACACAGGAACTTAATACAGTTATTCCCTTGTAATTGGAAAAAGGCCCTTTACTTCTCATTAAAGCAATCTTCTGGGTATTGGCATAATAAGAAGGCTCAGGGCTTTAATACTGCCCTATAAAAGCCCCGAGATACAGCCCCCGTAAGCAAACATGCCAGATTATCTAATTCCTTGATCACGGTGGAACATGTAGTTATTGTTTTAAACTACTAATTCTTTATCTCGGCTGCAGTCGAAAAGGAGGAACTGGGGCTAAAACACCCATCGTGGGGCTCCATAAAAACGCAAGCTCTAGCTGGGAAGAGAGATGAATTCCTTAAACAAACCTGCTTCTTTAGCTGGGAAATTGAGAGCGTACCAAGCTGGGAATTATTCTTAGGCATAAGCAGGTAGAAAGAGTAGTAAAATATAATTTGATCGCCTCGGGAATTTGTCGAAAAAGCTTCTTGCCTGTATTTTCAGAGGGAAATCCCATCTCGAGGAGCAGCGCAAGGAGTTGGGAGGTGAAATGAAGAGCATAAAAAGCTGGGAAAAATCCTGGACTCTAACGCCAATGATCATACCTAGAAAACGCTGATGAGCAGATATTTGGGGCCTGCCGTTATGATTAATTAGCAATTAGCTGCAAAACCCAAGCAAAATTCAAATATGGGGAAAATAAAGCCAATTCCGTGCACAAATAGGTGGCAGGCGGCTGGGCCGGAGCAGACCACCCGGCAGCTGGGCCCTGGACCTCGCTGGCCACCACGTGGCTGCTCCATTCCCAATATTTATGTTTCTTGGAAACAGCAAGATTAGCGAGGAATGTGGAACTGGAAAAAGCGGAGGAAAAAAAGAAAAAAAACCAAACCGAAACGCACACATAACCAAAAAGGAGCCCCCACCAAAAGGCCTGGGCAAACCTGCCACCCTTGTCCACGGACCCCCTTCCTGGGACTTAATGTCACCCTGAGTCACCAAACCGGGTTTTCTTCGAGCGGGAAAACCATCCTTTCTCCAGCCGAAAGCCGGGACAGGGACACGAGCGGGAGAAACCCGCTTCCCTCTCCTGCTGCGACCCAGCAGCATGTTCCCCTCTGAACCCTCATTTAACCCTGCAAAGCGATCGCACTTGTGGAAGCCAGCTCTTTGCAATGGCTGTGTTTAATATTCCGTTGCGGGCCCTCTTTAAAGGCACCGGGTATTAATGCACTTATCCAGCGCACGCAGGTGACGGTGACAGCCGACTCGGCTCCGCGGTGTCTCCTCGCTCCTTCTGCATTGTAATAGGGAAGCTCAAAAAAAAGAGGCACGACACCTGCCTGAAAGCCGAATTAATTCATTACGCTCGGCGGCGAGCGCAAATTAACTCGTCAGCGCCGAGAGCGAGGCAGGGATGGCGGGTCCCGCGCGTCCCCCTGTCCCCCCGTGTCCCCAAATGCCACCAATTGGGCTGCCTTCACCAGGAAGGCGTGGAGTTGCTTGCTCCAAAGTGCGGGATTCCATGAGCTTTGCCCCTGCTCGCTGTTGTTTTTCCAGGATATCCATGAAGTTCCTCTGCTCGCGGCATGGTCCCTGCTACTCCAATACTGCTACTTTGATAAAAGTCATTTTCCCTGGAAGAGGGTGAAAAACGAGGGACCGTCTCAATGAAGAGAGACAAGCATCACCAAGCAGCTGTGAGAAGGGTTTTTTGATTTGCTTTTAACCAAAATCACCATTTCTTCCATTATATACAGTGCTAGTGTCCCCAAATAAAACTTATTTTTTTTAACTGGTGACATATGACTCTAAACCTTCTTTTTGTACCCTAAGCAAAGGCAAAAACGCTAGAGTCTGAATATTAAATACTGCCGAAAGTGTCGTGAAGCCAGTATATTTTCTCAATTTATTCAAGGTTTCTCTTTAAAAAAAAAAACAACAAAAATCGCTCTAAATTTTCAGCTCTAGTGGCAAAAGGTTTATTGGTCTTTGTACTTCATTAAAGGTTTTTTATAAAGTCATGTTTGTTCTTTTGAGTGGCAAATGCAACTACCGAAAAGGGCAGGTTGGTTTTCAAAAGGCGCAGATATGACCTAAAGGGAACACGTTTCACTGTAGCGAAATAAACTGAGGAAACAGGCTGCAGATTAAAAGCCCCTTAAAAGGAAGCATCATCTCTGGAAAAAAAAAATAAAGAAAAAAAAGAAAAAACCCTTTTGCTGAGGAAAACAGCTGGAAACAGGAAGCTTTTGTGCTTTCATCCTGCCCGCTTTGATTCTGCCGCATCCCCCTATCATGAAAAGGCACCGGGAGCCGTGTGAGCTGCATCGCCTGGTGTGGCACCTTCCAAACCTCCTCTTGGGCGTGCGGGCAGCATTTCCTTACTCTTTCCAAGCAGCTCACGGAGCACATCCTTCTCGTGCCGCTTTTTAACGCTTCGCCTTTCGCGAGCGCTTCCGAGCTCTGCACGCCGCTGCGCGAGGAAGCAAGAGGTAGGTGCGCGAGGAGCGCCGAGCTCCCGTTCGAAAGTCCCCATTAATGGAATTAATCATGTTTACACAACTTCCTGCTGGTAAACTTATTTCATACCCTCCTATCTTTCATCCGAGCTGTTTCCCCTACCAAGGAAAGAACAAAACCTCCCCCGAGGGCCTGGGATCCACTCGGTTGCGAGCAGTAAACGCTCTCTCCTGCTGTCTCTTCCTTCGTTTCGGCTCCTCGAGCTGCTGTGCCAAAGGCTCCCGTGACCTTGTGCCTGCCTAACCCGCAGAGGTGCTCTACATATTGACATATATACGCTATATAAGCACGTTCTATATATATACGCAAGGAAATGTTGCCGTTCATGGATCGTTACGGTTCCTACAGCAGCCCACACCATGGTGATGCCAATGGGCAGCATAGCAGCGTTTGCTCACAAATAATTTCCTGCAAGGAGAATTTTCCAACTTTTTGCAACACGAAAGGACCTGTGGTTTGAGTTCTGCTGTTGGCCCATCTACCAGTGAGCCTTATATATGCTTAAATAAGCGAGGAACACACAAATGCAAAGCATACCCAACACGCACACACAGATTAAAATAAATCCCAGGGATAACAAAATATAATTTTACATACGTTGCATAACAAGCCTACTTTGTGAGTGCTGAGTTTTCAGTATTCTCCCCTAAGAACGAGCAATTATGAAGGTGAAGAAAGGTAATGGCTTTAAAGCAACATGCTAATCCCAATATTAGTGCCTTGGAAAAGGAAAACTGCCAGGAGCTTGGAGTAATGCCCAGCTATCTGTCTTACCTTCAGTAATAAACCTGCACCGTAAACACGAGCGAGAGAGTTAGCGCTCGCTTTAACTCGATTCGGTTTGGGTTTTACTCCGCTTTGCAACGCTGCTCTAAAGATGCTCCGTGGTGTTACAGCCTTGTGTAGCTGTAGCGACTGCCCCGTGAACAGCTCTAGCTACACACGTACACATATTTCTAATACATTTTCCACCTCTTCTCCAAGCAGGGAATGTCCTGGCACCCTGCCGTGCTCCAGGAAGGACCTGGGAAGGGGAGCCGGAGCAGAACACGCTCCTGCTGAGCACGGGCAACCTCGGCACAGGAGAGTCGGCATTGTGGGGATGCAACCGGAGGATGCTTTGGAAAAAGGGAAGGGCTTTGGCAAAGCCACAGAGAGCCAGGACCGCTCAATGACGGGTAGGATGCGCGTTACGGAGCTTAAGAACCGCAGGAGCCGTGGGATGCCGGGACGGCAGCCGCTCTGCACACTGGACACCCGGATCCCAGCACTAAGTTCCGCTGGGAAAAATCTGTTGGGATTTGACACTTCATCTGGAGAACGTCACTGACCTAGGCTAGAGAACACCGGCAATGCCCAGAGGGCAGCCGGCTGCTTGGAGGAGACGTTGACCATGCAAAACTGGAATCCCTGGGGAATGGGAAGGGGCGCCCGGAGGGTCTCCTTCCTTTGCCCAAACACCTGCAGGCTTGGACAGGAATTTCACACCGCCAGCCCTGACATATAGTGCCACTCCCACCACAACACTGGACCTACTAATGTCACGTCCACCACAACGTTGGATCTACTAGTGACATTTCCACGACAACATAGGATCTACTAGTGACACTTCCACCACAACACCGGGGCTACTAATGTCACTTCCACCATAACATTGTGTCTACTACTGAGACTTCCACCACAACACTGGGCCTATTAATGTCATGTCCACCACAACGTTGGATCTACTAGTGACGCTTCCACCACAGCACTGAGCCTGCTAAAGTCGATTCCACCACAATGTTGGATCTACTAGTGACACTTCTACCACAACACTGCGCCTACTAATGTCACTTCCACCACAACGTTGGATCTACTAGTGACACTTCCATCAGAACTCTGAGCCTACTATTTTCACTTCCACCACAACACTGGGTCTACTAGTGAAACTTCCACCACAACATTGGATCTATTA
>NW_010585434.1:0-10240 GCF_000705375.1 Tinamus guttatus | reverse complement strand
GACTGTGTGATACTGTTACTGCTCTCAGCCATCAGGCTTTTGTAAATCAAGTGGAGAATACTGCTGTGTTCCTGAATCCAGCTCGGGTTGTAGGTGTGCTGGAATCGATCTCTGAATTCTTTTTTCTAACTTATTGCAGCTACTTCATCAGTTCCAGCGTCTAAGACAGAGCCCTCTCCCTCCCTCCCTTCCGCTGGTTCTCTGCCTAGCGTGGTGTCCACTACTGCTTCGCTTCTGCCTTCAGCATCGCAGCACTCTGCAGCATTGCCCAGCTTGCCTCAGTCCAGTGATTTGGCCAGCAGCTCACTTTCCCAGTTAAGCAGGTACAGTAGGAGCTCGGGTAAATGGAAAGGAGCTGAATTTTGGGGAAAGTGCAAATGCAAGCATGGTTGTGCATGGGAACTTAAGCTAGGAGAGTTATTTAAAGAGATCAGGATGTTTCTGGTTGTGAAATGCTAACTCTGGGCTTCATCTTAATGATGTAGCAGCTGCTTCACTGACATTTTCATGGTGTATAAACAACTGTGTGTTTCAAAGGGATCCTGCTTCAGTTTTATGCCAGTTGGTTTATTGATCCCCTACTTTATTTTCTTCCTACTTGGTCCAAAATGTCTGCTGTTTGTTTAATGCTGTAAATTTGAAATCATTCCTTAACAGTTTACTTCCTGGCTAATTTCAAGTATTGCAGTTTCATTCATGTTGGTATTGCTTAAAAACCTGAAATGTTTCCATAAGGACAACATGTAGATTTTTTTTTTCTAAGATATTTTCTTAGGGCATTTCCAAATAGCAGATTGTTGATCTTGGAAGTGAGTTCAGCACAGCTCATTTCCATTATCTGTTTTTCGGTGCCCATTATTGGTGCCCTGTCCCCAGATATGTGATATCCTGGGTGTATACTGGCTGGTGAAGCTTTTACGGCACAAAGCTGACTTTTGTGCTGTATTTGGGTATTCTGAGAAATCCGTGGGCTATCACAGGTTTTTCTCGGTTTCCTAGCTGGGGGCATGGTTGATTCCTTTTTATACAAATGTTTTTTTTTTTTTTTTTGTCGAATGGAATTGCAAATGAGTCAAATACTGATGATTATCCGATTCACGTAAGAAACATCAAGTCTTTGCACCTTCATTTTTTGAAAAACTTTGTATATTGGTAGAAATTATCATTTGAGGGTTAATGCTGTGGGAGAGATGATGACTGACATGAAAGCATGATGCCTGAACTCCAAGCATGTCTGACCATTTTGCTGACAGCTCTTATCTGAATATCTACTATAGATCAGATAATTAAGGCTTCTTAGAAGAGAGGTATGTTGAGTGAGAAAATGTTTTAGAACCACATATTGGACTAAACCATTTCTTTGCTTGCTACCTGAAATAATATCACCCTGATTCCTGCAAATGGGGCAGAGTTTTAAAGACTCGAAATGAAATGAATCTGTGACTGGTCCCTCACCTTGACCAGCTGATAGAAGTGTCTGCTGTTAAATTAGGGAATACCATTTATTCGAAGCTTTTATATAAACAGTGTGGTGTTTTCTTATGGCGGTTTTCATGGAAAAGAATAAAATGCTTATGTTGAAGATCTCTCTTGCTCCTGATTCACATGAGGAAGGGATTGCTGAACCCGTATAGCTATTTTGAAGTGAGCATGCGACTATATGAATGGTTACAGTCCAGTTCTAAGTCATTGAGTGATGCTTGTGGTAGTTCTTTTGTTCCATATTGCACTGTGAAAACTCCGATATTGAAGGTAAGATATTAATGTAAATATTTAAGAATCAATTTCAGTCATCGTACAAGGAAACATTTGATGGTCTTTGGATTATAGATCAATGTTGGTGCTGTTGTTACTGCCTCAAGTTTACAGGGGAAAAGGTAGTGCTAAGTCTAGATTTGTTTCTTAAAACCAAATTGTCTGAGGATGTCTCTCAGCAATTGATTCTTTGTTTTGGCATTTTACACTGTACATATAAGACTGAATTGGTTGTTCTGATTCATGTTTTAAATAAGAAAATGACTTTTGGGGGCTGTGAGAATATGAACTGGAATTGATTAAATTGTCAGATTCTGTAGTAGTCCAGTTTTCCTTCTTTCATAGATGATCTTTATTAATGTTTTTTTTTTTTAATCTTTTTTTTGTGTGTGTTAGGGCTCTTGACAGTCTTATGGGGCAGATACCCTATAGTTCTAATAGCCTGAACAAATATTATGCAGTTTAAAATAATCAGAAACAACACGGCGAGTGAAACCAAAGCACTGCCTCACCTAGTACTTGTCTTCAGCAGCAGCCAGTAGTAGTTGCTGAGGGAAAGAATGAGAAGCCATGTGGCTGGACTCCTGGAGTCACTGCTATATATTTTCTGAAGAGACTGTTGGTTTTCTAAAAATGCAGTGAACTGATAAATACGAGAGTAGTCTGTTAGATTTTTGTCAGTGTTTCTTGCAATGTTGTCAGATATTAGCATGTTAACATGCTCCTTTGGCAGCTTATTCATTTCAGGTTGTAATTAATGGTTGACTATGTACTTTAATTTTTTTTCACAAAGCAGTAGGTAGGGAAGTAATTGGTTAAAGGAAAGAACGTGGAAAACTTTATATGTGTGCTTAAGATATAAACTGGATCTAGGGTAAATTAATTGTACTAATTCTTTACAATTTCTTTTTAGCTCCCTTTCCAATCATCAGAGCAGCCTCTCCTCTGCCTCAGTGTTGTCTTCAAGCACATCACATGCAGTAAGTCCTGTTTGCATTTCAACAGATGTTTGGCATGCGGTCATTTTATCTGATGGTTAAGACCTTCTCTGAATGTTCATTGTGTCCCAGGACATCAGGAACTTAGATGAGAGCTTTGTGTCAGGGGAAAGGAAACACTGCCAGCCATCTAGTGGCAAAAAAATTCTTTACTCTTTGTAATTTGTGCCCACTTGTGAATAACTGCTGCAGACACTTGCCCGTTGCACAACTGCAGAGGAAATTTCCATTCTGAACAGGGGGAGGGAGTAAAGTTTTTTCTGTAGCAAATTTATTATAAATAATTTGTAAAAGTGTCTCTCTAAAATTGCTCTAAAATAGATGATGTTAGAAGAATTCACTGAAGATGATAGCTGCCAAAATATGGGTGTTAGCGTGATACGTGAATGATAAATTGCAGATGATATTAAAATTTACCATTTGCTGTCGCTATCACCTGTGTATTTAATGTATTTCAGATGAGATGAGTGGTACTGATATTCCTTACTGTGGTCAGAATTGTTTTGGCTCCTATGTGTTGATGATACTGCTCTGCAATTGTGATCAGCTTACAGTTAAAGCACTGAGTTGTGCTGGATTCAATCCAGACACTTCATACTCACATGTTTCTGTAATATCTCTGTATTTTGGTTTTTGATCCTGTTATAGGGCATTTCAGTTTTAATCTCTTAATTTAATTAGCAAATGTCTTGAAGAAATCTTGATAGTAGTGTCCTATTTTAAAACAATATATTTTGGAAGAACGTAAGAGTTTGTATAAAATTACAAGGGGTGACTTTGAAGTATACGATCAAAGGGAAAGATATAATGCAATGGAGAGACATTTCAGTTACTGTGATACTGTGATGGCCATAGCTGTTTGAATTGAACTATCAGTAGCTGTTTTCTTAGAACACTTAAGAGAAAAAATTGCAAACATGCAACTTAGCTGCTTGCGCTATATTCAGATAATGCGTATAATATTGCACATTCTCTTGTGTGTGCTGCTGCTATTTAAAATTTTTTCCCCCCAGCATCTTCCACTGTGATCACTGTGATATATTTGCTGTGCTCAAAAGAATTGCTCATTCTTTTTGTCTCCTTTCTAGCACACTAGTGTTGAGAATACCACTTCGCTCCAGCCCTCAACAACCTTTTCAACTGCTTCAACCTCAGCCACTAGCACCACCTCTTCGGTTGTCAGCATGGCCAGCAGTATGAATACTACAAACAGCCTTGGCCTGAGTGTTACCAGTGTGTCTATACCAGCTGCTACTACGCGGGCAGCTCCCTTAGTGTCTTCAGGTTTGCAATGTTAACAGATCACGTGGATAGAGGACTTCAGTTTGCAGGGCTGTCAGTCGAACATCTCACCAGCAATAACTACGCTAAGAAATCCAGTCTTCACTAGCATTTTCAGCATGCTTTTTTGCTGGCTTATAAAAATAAACTTGCCTGCTTTTGTGTATTTGAAATATTTGTTAGGGTCTTATGTGGTATTTATATAGTGCATTCCATCTCCAAAGAACTTGATAATTAGACATCAGAGCAACTCTGACTTAGTAAGCTTTGGACTAGTAAATGTGTCCAGTTTGTATTCTAGGCTGTGATTGACTCCTGGTGTGAGATCACTTTTGCTTTAGTTTCAGTCTTCTCTGTGACTTGAATTCATTTGTCAGTATCAAAGTTCACTGCAGTGTCCTCATTATCATACATCACATCCTTACTGACACATTTACAGAAGGGAAAAAATATCTGATGTCTGGGTCATGCCACAGCAAATGCCACTTTTGAAAAGGATATCTACAGAGAACGAAGGTGGTGAAGGCTTCTTGCACTGAAGCGGGAACCATGCTAAATTGCCCTGTTGTTTCTCTAATCAACCTAAACCATTAAAAGAAAATCCTGTGGGTGAAAGTAAAGATTTAAATATTAAAAATAAACTTAAGCATTTCTTCTTTTCCCCTTCCCGCATTTTGTAAGTGAAGCATCTGATGACTGGGAAGACAAAGTGCATTCTCACCCTTCTGCTTCCTACCGCTGCTTCATGGACTGAGGCAACTGAAACTGCCTCAGTCTTCTCTTTACTTTTCCCAGCCGCAATAAGTCATCAATATAAAGTACACTGACAAGATTTAATAATTTCTGTTGATGGGGACAAGGGAGGAATGTGTGGGCGGAGCAAAAGCTAGAGCAGATGGTTTGCTGTTTTAGATTGACAACAATACCTAAATTTTACCTTCAAGGGAGGATCAAGGAAAGGAAAAGTTCCTGTAATTCTTGTAATTCTCTCAGATGAAATTAATCACAAAATCAGACTCTTCTTTAATGGGATTGTTGTTTTCAATCTAAAATAACACGTGCCTTACTTGAGATACAGTTGAACTTCACAGGATGTTTTAACCATTTTAGTAAACTAACACATCTTCTGTGTGACTGTGCTCTTTAGAAGCTGTGGTGTGGTAATGAAGCTGTCAGGGCTTATGGGCTCTGTTGTCTCAAGGCTGAAGCCTTTTTTTTTTTTCCTCTTTATTTCTTTTCCCTTAAAAGTTTTTTAAAGTCTCTGTGTTTTGGTTCTACAGGCAAAGCTCCCCCCAACCTGCCCCAAGGTGTACCTCCCTTGTTGCATAACCAGTATATTGTGGGACCTGGAGGACTTCTGCCTGCCTACCCAGTAAGCAATTTAATTGTACCTGTCCTTAATCACTTAACCCTTGCTACAAGGAGGTCCTCCAGACCTGCTGCTGTCTATGCCAAGGCATTTGTGTTGGCACATTTTGCATCTGGAATCCTTGTTCCAGCTGTTGAAGAATGTGAGATTGGTCGGTGGGAATTTACTGGTGATAGCAAATTTTAAAACAGGCTTGATTGGGCTGTTGTTCAAACTGAATATGTGCTTTGATATGGTTTTCAATGTAATCATGTTTTTGGCTCTTTTGGTCAGTTTTGGTTGGTTGTATGTGCTTTCATTTTTGTTTTTTACTGGAATACATTGGTTGCAGTTGTGCTTGTTGTGATATTTAAAATGTGTTGGGCAATCCTGTCTGTGTTCTTCGAAACACATAGCTTCTTGATGTCCAGTCAAGTTCAGTATATTTTTATTTGCCTGTTTTCTGAATCAGAAGCTTTATTCTAATGTTTTTCTTCATATATCACAGTGAATGTGAGGGATAACTGTGGGCTTCTCTGTGGCCCTCTCACTAAATCCTAAATCATCGTATTGTTGGAAGCAGTGATTGCTTTAGAGAGTGCTGTTGCATTTATTGCCAGATTTGAATGCCCTGTAGATTTTCCACCAGTTAATAAATGACATATCTTTGAAAACAATGAGGACTGGAAAGTTAAATGCTGTTGAGAGGTCTGCTGTCTTGAAAAACAGCATTAGGGTGAGGAGCCATTTTAAGCTGTAGTATCTTTAAAATACTGCAGTGCACTTTGATAGCACAATACACCTTTGCACATCCAAAAGGAGCTATGTCTAGATCAAGCTCAGTTTAAAACCCGGAACAGTTACTGTTAGTGAAAAGTGTTACAATGATGTTGTACTTTTTTCTGTCTTTAAGCAGATTTATGGTTATGATGATCTCCAGATGCTTCAATCCAGGCTGCCAATGGTAAGTAAATGACTTGGCTTTTTCACTTTAAACAAAGATATCTTCAGAGTTGACAATACAAATTTGATGGTGACTGCATATTCTGTTTGGCTGAATTTTTGCAAACAAAAGTTTCTCTAGGTGGTGTAAATGTAAGAATAATGATTTGTTGCTGTGAGCATTTGTCCATTCTTTTAGCAAATGTAGAAGTGTACTTCCTGCTGTTCATTGGAAATTTTTTTTCCTGGATTGCCTCAGCAATATGAAGTCTTTTCAAATATCTTTGAAATCTGAGTATAGGCTCTTCCTCCTAGCAAGGAATAGGGTTGAACAGCAAAGCATAGTATGAAATTGGCAGTCAGTAAGTACATCTGATAGGTTTTGGGTGTTCCCTTTCCATATACATCATGTCAAAAAACACATGAGCAGGTGAGCTTGCAGGGAGAGAGTGTACTAGTCATTCTTCCTTGCCTGAATTCAAAATACGAAATGCATGTGGAGAAGTCAAATGGGATAGAGGAGTGTCCTGTCTGGTTGCTCATCCTAAGGAAGACAGGAAAAAATGAATTGGGGGGTGAAGAGGAAGAGAGAGCACATCCTGGAAGATCTTAACCTGCTGAAGGCATAATTCTTGAAAGAATTATCTATTAAAACAAATGGGATTTTCTTTCAGAGAGGCTGATAAGCAACAGTATATTGGCTTTCAGGCTGGTCAGGCTTCTGAGGATGGTGAACAGATAACTCCTGGTGGAGGTGGTGTGGTACCACAGCATAACACCACAATGCACAGATGGGTTCGGACAAGGTGGGAATATTTTCTAGGGCATCCTGCATGTCCCAGAAAAACAGAAGGTTTGAGGAGTGTGTCACTGGCTAAAGAATGTAAGGTTACAGGGACATATAAAATGTTGGGTCATCCTTGGGAAGGCAGGGCTGCAACTATGAAGTGGATGAAGTGTTTTCTGGCAAGGCTGCCCAGCTTTTACCAGCCTGTGCTTCACATCCGTTAGCTGAATTCTGTGCTGTCTTCTGGGCAAGAGAGCTTTGTACCTGCAGCTAACTCTGAGCCATGCCAGCTGACCATGCTGCTTGGGCATAGGAGTTCACTTCCAAGGGTGCAGGAATTGGTAATTATGAAGGTAATTTACATGTGGTGACAGTAAATGGAGGGGGGAAAAAAAAAGGTTAACTCAATCTAAATCTAAAGATTTTTCTTGGAATATTAAATTAATTATTAAATTTATGCAAATTAGAGTATTCACATAGAAACAGTAGCCTGTAGTCTTCTAAATGATGTTACCTGTACTAAACTCTCTGGAAGCTCAAAACTTTGTAATCTTGAGTCCTCTTTTATAATCGTTCCAATGAAGCAGAGTTTGCTAAATTGTTCAGACATTATGTTTTTAGTAGTACTCTTTAACTCTTCTCTCTGAGATGCTGTGAGGGAAAGGCAAGTGAGGGAAATAGTCAGTCCGGAGTCATTACATATCAGTCCTGCATCAAGCTGGAATATAAAATTATTGTATGACTGTTTCTGAATTCAGCTATGATATGCACCAAGTAGAAATTCTTCATTTAAATTCGTTTGAATTATTCTGTGGACTAAAAATCAAATGAAGAATAGGCAAAAATAATAATGATTCAGCTAGGGTTGAAACTCTTCAAGTTAAAAGAAATGATCAAGTTTAAAGAAATGATTTAGCTAAGGCCAAATTTTCAATTTGAAGAAAAAATTAAAATGAGAAATGTGGTTGGCATCCAATAATGAATTAATGTAAACTAAAATAGTTTTTTAGTACAAAATGAAAATACTTATTGAATTTGCATTTAAAAAGAAAAAAAAGCAATATTTTAAAAGGGGGCGTAATACAGAAGCGGCAAATAGAGAAAATAGCAGAAGAAAATAACAGGGCAAAAATTATATCCAGAAGAAATAAAAACTGAAACCAAAAATGAAAGCATTAGGTTATGAAATAAAGTGGAAATGTTTCATACAATGAAGAACAACAAAACTGTGAAAGAGATAATAAGGTTTGGCTTCAGAAGAAGCTTCATGATTGTATAAATGATAAAATGATAAAAATGAAAAGCTGGCCATATGGTTACTGGGAAGTTATCTGTATGTTTTTAGATGGTCTTATATCGGTCTTATATCGTATACTATATTGGGGGGTTGCAGGAACTTGGAAATAGGTGCTAAGGAACTTTACTGAAAACTTCTTGGGGGTATTTTTTTTTTTTTTTCCTAGCAAAAGTTCTGAAACCTGAAAAAGTTCCAGAGAGAGGAGATAACTCCATGTTGAAATAAAAGCCCTGGCTAAATGAAGACATGTCAACTTGATATCAGTTCCGGAAGAGTAATGAATGGCTGAAAAAAAAAATATAGCAAAGAGTTACTTAAATTGCGATAAAGTTATTAAAAACAAATAAGAGATTCCATGATGAATTAGGGAAATGAGGATATTGGTATTAAAGTGGTACCTCCCCTCATGCCCCACAGGTATCCAAGACTTAAACTTATGGACAAAATATTTGCCTTGATGATCTTAAGACAGGGAGACAGGAAAAAAAGCAAACAGGAAAAAAAAAAAAAAAAGAAGAAAGGACATACTGAGGTTAAGGTGAAACAAAAGAAAAACTGCAAATGGTAAAAATTATAATGGGTTAATATTGGAAAAAATGTTAGGAGTAGACTCTTGGTTCTACATCAGATGTCTTCTCCCGCAAAACAGAAAAGTGACGATAAATATACTTAGGGGTATATGAAATATGTCAGGAAGATTTTACTTAAGACAAGGGGATAAGCTGTACTTGGGCCATGGGGAAGTATTGCCTCCTTAGGAAGTGTAGATGAAGGAGGTGAACCATGCAAGCAAAAATCATGTGCACAGTATCTGTGAGTAGCAGGGATGGAGGTTGGAGAGCTATGGACTTTTCCAGGCTGTGAACAGGGTGGGTGAGTAAACGGTGCTGCCTTTCTTGGAGAAAAACCTAGAAGGCAGGGGGACCTCTGGCTTAGGGCACCTTGGCATCTGGTTAAAGGTGTTAGTAACCAGCAGCGTGTTTGTGATCCCATGCCAGGCCCCCCACTCTTGTGCGGAGTTGTTAGTAAGGTTGGTGCAAAGGAGGTGTTTGTAGGTTTTTACCTGTTATTTACAGTAAAAGCGGACAGTTAAGGAGATGAGGTGAGAACCTTGATGCTATTGGTTTTATATCCTATTGAGAGGAGAAAAAAACTTCTAGAAATACAGCAGCAGTGAAAAGAGGAGCCAGTTGATGGGACAACACACATATAAAGAAAATTTATTAAAATTAAGACAAGCTTTCTTGAATCAGAGAGAGGATACAATCATGATTGGTCAAAATATGGAGTTTCACGTGGCTCGAGTTGGTAAGAAGAGTAGACTTACCTGTGCTGCAGTGTCTGAGAGAGACTGTCAGTGAGTCTACAGTTTCTTAGGAGGAAAGCACTGGTGGTGGCACAAAGGAACTGCCTCTAGATGCCTGTGAGGCGTTGAAGGGGTGGGAAAGGATTTATCAAGTGAAAGCATGATGTGGGTAAAAAAGTTTCTTGTGACTGTTGGGGTCTCTCCATTTTAATAAGGTCACTTTATTACGATGGTCACCCCAAGTTACAAACAAGAGATATTTCTGGATGGCTGTGGAAAGATAAATAAAATATATATATATATAAATACAGGTAAGTCTTCACTGTGATGAAAGAGTCTAAGTCAGTTACTGTAATCTGCTGATTCTGTTGGTAAAAAGAGTCCACAGTGCAAAAGATGAGATGTGCCCCTACAAATGAAAACCTGGACACCTTACAAGGGTGAAGTAGGGATCTCCTGAACTTAAATAAGGTCAGGTGAAGTATCTACAATGTGGGAGGGTTTAAGGTGCTGTGCCCTGCAGGAG